>JBAMIE010176339.1:0-14071 GCA_037177295.1 Kaempferia parviflora | reverse complement strand
AGAGCTGGAACCTTTGTGTTGGAGGCGCCTCCAACAACCAGGGAGACACCTTCAGCACTATTTATCTGCGGTCAAACTTCTCTTTTGACCCTGCAAAACAGTGTTAGAGTCATAGAAAATATATACCCTGCAAAATAGAGTTAGCACAATAATTTAAAGGTGGTATTAATTAGGTTTTATCCTCCAGGACCAAAACCTAGTTAAGGTACTCAGCTTAGATTTCCAAAATATTTCTAAGCTGGTCCGACGCCTATTGTTCCTTCCGACAGGAATACGTCCTCACCCGTCACTCTCCTCTAGTGACTTACCTTACTTACCTTTCGGAATCGGACATCTAGAACACTTACACCGGAATCGGACATCCGGATCGCCTACACCAGATTCGGACATCTGGATCGTTTACACCGGGAATCAGATCTCCTAGATCGTCTACACCGAGAATCTGACTTCCCGGATCATCTACACTAGCAATCGGATATCCCGGATTATCTACACCTGGAATCGGACATCCCAAATCGTCAATATCGAGAATCGGACATCCTGATGTGCCGGATTCGAACCTCCGGACTTTTTCACCTGCAAGCTTCACACACTGGTCAGTTCACACAGAGTTTAACTTTAACCTGTTTGTTATTCATCAAAATCAGAGTTTGACTATTAGTGCAAACTGCACCAACATATTCTTGGTAGGAGAGTTAGTGAGTGGCAATCACCTTGACTTCCATATTGTATAAAAAAGGTGGATCTTGATGACGAGTGATGGGCGCCTTGGCCTCCGTGTTAGAAGAAGAAGCAAGCGTCGAGTAGAAGATGTAGGTAGCAAATATGCTGCGTTTGATGGTTAGCAAAAGAAGAATTGTTGTTGTGAGGAGAAGAATAAAGAGGAGACGTCAGCATATCTTGCGTTCCTGCCCTTGTGGTGGCTCCTTTTCTCAACGGGAGAGGGATCACGCAGCTTCGAGTCGGCCTTGCCTCAAACAACATCAATAACCCCATTTCCAACCATGTAGCCCTTGAAATTTAGAATAGGCTCTACTCTATATTTGATTCCTTGGGCAACTTCATAAGAAAGAGTTGGAATATAAACTCTAGCATAAGACTTCACGAATATTTAAAATGGATTTGCTAGAAACTCATAGTATAACAAAAACCACTTCAAAAGGAACTTGTGTGAATTAGAAGTTGTATTCAAGTGGCATAATCTGACTTATTGTTCGAGTAGGACAATCCAACTCTAGCGAGAGAGTCTAAATAGAGGAAATTAGAGACATTTTACCAGCTATAAGGATTAAGATGTAGCTTTGGCAGGCATTTGCCCCCAGATTCAAAATTGAATGGATCATGCTCATAAACGAATCAATCAAAGTTGGAGCATCCCGTCCCACCATTGAGCCACAACACCAGTGGATCCTTGGAAGGGTTGAGAGCACAAAGTGGTAGTAGTAGAACTTCCTCCCATATTCTTTATCTATCGTCACGTATCCGTCATAGTGAGTAGAGGGGGGCATTCCATTGAATCTAGGAAAGGACGGGTCCATGCACCATAAATCATCCCCGACGTCGCTAAGGAAAATAGAATCGATGCCCAAGAGAATGAAATCGTTGTCGTGCTCCATGATGGTGATCATCCCGTCGTTTGCGAGGTTCTTCCTGGCGGAAGGGCAGAGCTAAAAAATGTAGCCCACCCGGGCTATAAATTACCTCATGAATCGTCCCCGGGGGTAAAACCCCTTTGCTTTAGTAGAAAAATTAAAAATCAATAGGATAAACAAGTAAAATTAACCTAACCTGCTGCGGTCCCCTGTCTACAACTCAGGTAAACTACTACTCGGCTCCATCATTGTACTGACGAAGTGGGTTAGAGCTGTGTAGTAGGCCTTCGCCAACTCAATTGACCTCGGAGGTCGATCGCAATCAAGGTTCGCACAATTATCAAAAGAAATAAGCATCTAAGTTCCACCTTGCAAGAACAACTTCGTTCGACCAAGCTTATCAATGGTGAAAATGGAGACAAAGGTATAAAGTAGCCCAAGAATATTGCATCTGGCTAGCAAGAAGAGCGAGTTCCTGATGTCAGCCGGGTAGCCATGGTTGGCCTTGGGCGAATTTGGGTTTACACCAGCTAGAGGGACTCGAAGGATCCGATGATCACTATGAGCTTGTCGATCGCTGTTGAGATCCTGTGGCATGTCGAATGAAGGTGCGCCAGGAAAATCTTCTCTAGCACGATGAAGTTGGCGCTCACTAGGTGCATTCTAGCGCACGAATTCGAATGAGAAGAACCTAGGTGTTCAACGATGCAATCCACTCCACCTTCCCCTACTCCTCAATCTCCATTTCAAAACCTTCGATATGTTCACTGCCGCCTACTTCTCATTCTTGGCCACCAGTGTCATGTATCGTGCCATTTCCGGCATATTCATTCATCAATAGTAGGTGAGTGTGGTCGGCAGTGCACCGAACATAAGGATGACATGCCAGATGTAGTCAGCCTGGGGCACCGTCAAGCTACCGGGTCAGCCGAGTACGAAGGATCCTGGAACCGCTTCTTGAAAGCGGCGGAGACGACGATGGCAACCATGCCTCCGGCTAGGAAGACAACGGTTATGAAGGCACCAGGTCTTCTTGTTCGCGTACTCCGAGATTATGGTGGAGGAAAGAGGGTAGTTGCAGTCAATACCGAGCTCGTGCCAGAAGCAGAAGAAGTAGAGGGTGGTGACGTGTAAGGCACTGAACGAGTGCTCGAAGGAGATGAAGCAGAGGACCATGATTATCTAGAGCTGCTGGAAAAATGGGAACTTGTTCTCCACATCGCGGTCGCTACAGCAGGTCCACTTGGTAGTCCACCACACCTTGAACTCATGAAACGAATGTCAAGGAAGCAGTCCAGTGACACAACATGGTCGTCCTTGGTGTCGCTGGAGAAACCAACGAAGCAGCAGCTACAGCCGGACGCCGACGCTAGGGTGACATTAGCAGGGATGTCAAGGAGGAAAGTGTTGCAGTGTACAGCGAGGTTTCACCCCTTAAGGTCGAAAGTAGAGGTCTACTAGTTCTCTTTAGTGATGAGGACTTCAACTGCTGCGACAAAGCCCAACTTTCTCAAATTGCGGCAATTTGTGGGTTAATGGTAATTGCTAGAAAAGGGCATAACTTTGTGGAAGGAAAGTTGTGATTGCTGCAAATACATGGGAAGTTGCTGGTAAAATAGAAAAAAGAGAGGGTTGTTGCTGCTAGCAAGAAGAAAAATGAGATAGAGAATGTAAGGTGAAGGAAGAGATCTTGCGGTGGCTGTTTGCCTGTGTGGAAGAGAAAAACACTAGGAAAGAGGGGAAAAAACATGAGAGAAATAGTGGAATTGAGGTTTTGAGAAGCTTGATTAAATCGGTGAAAGGAATAATAGTAGAAAAAGAATTAAAAAGAGAAAATAAAGAGAACGATCAACAAAATATGATTAGAATAAAAGGAGAAGAGAGCATAGGACAAAGTCCATGGCTCTGATACTATATAGAAACATTGAAATATAGAAACAAGTAGATATAGAAAAGAAGGAATAGAGAGAAAACTAAAGAGAAGATAATTGCTTCATTATTATTAATTAATTGTCATAAGCTAACAAGCCTATTACACATATTGTCAAAGTAATGTATGAAAAATACTATGATAAATAAGGTAATAATAAAATATGAAAATAAAGATAAATATGGTTGAGATTGTAGTCCAAACAAATTTTGATTTTTATCTGGACTGCCATCTTTATCTTCATTACCATCTTTATCTTCATTAGTGGTCAATGCTTCAAGAGTGACCTTGCTCTGATATCAATTGTCAGAATTGATGTGTGGATGAACAACAACTAAGGAGTCAGTGTGCATAGCTTGTAACTTGCAAATTAAAATATTTTTTATTTTTATTGCATGCACAAGGACAAACAAACTTGTTAAATATGTATTGAATTTGTGTGTTTACTTTTGTTAGAGGTATGGAAATAAGATAAGAAACAAACAAAAAAAATAAGACAATACTAAGGTTGGATTTTATATGGATTGGATCCCCATTAAAAGTTTCTAAAAGTCTTTGGTTAATTTTTTTTTCAACCACTTAATGTTATAATATCAATATCAAATTTGTGCATGGTTATCGAAAGAAAATTTGTCTAATGGTTAGTTAAATGGCCTCCAATGGCTAGTTTACGAACAATTTCAGTTGACTGAAATCATCTAGCTAGCATTTGTTAGCCAACAATTAAAAGTTTAATTCCTTGGATCAATCCTTCAATCAATTAGAACCTTATTCAGTTGACTCAAACCTAAATTTACTTGACTAAACCTAATAGGCTGCATTTTATTTTTGAACAGGAGGTATAGTCAATTCAGCACTTGACTTTACACTCCAATCAACTAGGATCACCTCTAGGACTCAATCAAGGTAACCTCTACATAGTTTACTCACATTATCACTTGCTGATGCTTACCCAAAAGCATGAACCTTATATTACTTATATAATCTCTCATAGTTCACCATCTTCCAAGCCTACAACTTCTATATCATCCTCCACGACGTTGCCCAAATACTTCTAACCTCTTGGTCTTCACATGCTCAAAGACGTTGCCTCCAAGTCTTGACCACTTTCTCAAAGGCTTTGATTTATGTCTTCAACTACTTGCCCAAAGGCGTTGTCTCTAGGTCTTCAACCAACACAATTCGGACTCCTCGAGTCATGAGCTCGATGCACAATCTACCTAGTTTGTGCAAATACATCAAACCATCCTCAAGGCAACATGATTGAATACATTCACATATGAGCATTGTTCTACCAACAATCACATCAAACCACTTAGAAGCATCATTGTACCAACAATGGATTTCAATATTTGGACGGTAAAATTATTAAATCATGATATATAATTTTGATAAGCTAATATAGATATGCAAAAATTAAAAGGATGCAATAGATTTTATAAAACTTGTGTTCTTTGTGACATTTTTTATAATTAATCTTATTTTCTGTTACAACACAACCTTTTGGCATTTGTAGATGTCAACGTTTGTTTAGCTGGAACAGCCATTATGCATGCTTATGCTTAGCGTATATTATTTTCTGTGTATGATAGTGCATGCCGAACTCCTATTTGCAAGTCCAAAAGAGGGGGTTTCAAGGATACACACCCAGAAGACCTACTTGCAACAGTTCTGAAGGTGAGATACTTGTAGAAAGGCTGAAAAATTAAATTAATTAACTTTAACAGAGAGATAAACACACAATTTCGGCGTCATTAGAAATATTCTGAGTATTAATGATGGAATATCTACACTTTTAATCATAGGCATTGTTGGATAAGACTCAGCTGAAGCCAAGTGAAGTTGGTGATATTGTTGTTGGCACTGTCTTGGGCCCGGGGTCACAGAGGGCAATCGAATGCAGGATGGCAGCATTTTATGCTGGATTTCCTGGTCACTAGATTTTTATGAAAATTGTCTATGCTTTAATTAAAAAAATCTTGTCTGAACATTATACCCTGGAATAACAGACTCTGTTCCACTCAGAACTGTGAACAGACAGTGCTCGTCTGGTCTTCAGGCTGTTGCTGATGTTGCTGCTTGTATAAAAGCTGGCTTTTATGATATCGGTAGATTTTTCAGTGAATTGATAGTTATGAAAATTTCTTGATGTTATGAATTTATTGGTTCTTCATATATCTGATGTAGGCATTGGTGGAGGTTTGGAGTCAATGACAGTTGACAGTGTTGGTTGGATTGGACCTGTTAATCCTAGAGTATGTTGTATTAACTTGAAATATTTTCTTGTACTAACATCTAGAACTTAACCGGAAAAGGGGGATAATTGAATATCCTCATGAATTAAGTACAACATATGCTTCAGGTTGAAATGTTTGCACAAGCTCGAGATTGTCTGCTTCCAATGGGTATTACATCTGAAAATGTTGCACATCGTTATGGAATAACAAGGCAGGAGCAAGATCAGGCAGCTGTGGGTTATATGTTTATTCATACTTCTATTCCTTTTAAGACGTTGCAAATGTCTTTTTTTTTACATGCTATCTTGTCTTTGCCTAGGTTGAATCTCATAGGCGGGCATCTGCTGCAAATGCTTCTGGTAAATTCAGAGAAGAAATTGTACCTGTTACTACAAAGGTATTTCAAGCTTGAAAAAGGTTATTTAGTATTTGATTTTCAACCCACTGCTAAAACTTAGCAATTAGCAGCATTTAAAATATTCATTTCCCCAAGTCAATAGGAGGATGATTTTATATATAGTATCTCTTCTCTTCTATTGCTATTCTGCACTTACCTGTCACATTATTACCTTATGTAGGTTGTAGACCCAAAAACAGGAGAGCAGAAGCAAGTCACAATTTCTGTAGACGATGGAATCCGCCCAGGCACATCAATGTCAGTTCTTTCAAAGCTTAAACCAGCTTTCAAGAAGGATGGAAGCACCACTGCTGGTAATATTAACATAAATCTTGTGAACATTATCCATCCCTTCACATCCTATTTGACATTCACATAATAGATATGGCATCTGCACAGGCAATGCTAGTCAAGTGAGTGATGGAGCAGGAGCTGTCCTCCTCATGAGAAGAGATTTAGCAATGAAAAAAGGACTACCGATACTGGGTGTATTCAGGTTATTTCTCTATTTTGCACAGAGTTTCAATGAAAGTTAAAATGTTTTTTTTTGGTGTCATTACATTTCTATTGAGCAGATGAAGGTCCTTAACTTTCCATTTGTCAAAGGTCTATCTAAGACCACACTGTCTATACCATGAATTTGTATGGTTTATGTATTTCTTATAAACTGTTATATCTTTCTGTGGTATGTGGTCATCAATGCTCACCCCTTCATTTTGGATGCACTAAGCTTAGAACTATAAATAAAGCCAAACCGAGCCAAGTTTTGTGGTGTTCAAGCTTGTTTGATAAGGTAACCGAGCCGAGCCTAAAATGAATCAAGCCGTTAAAATGATTTTCAATCTTGACTTGGTTTCTTTTTTATGAGTTTGAGCTTGACTTATATTGAGCTCTCAATTTAAGCTTGTTTGATTGTTTGAAACTTTTACATTTAAGCTTGTTTGATTAATTATTGAGTTTGATAATATAAATTTATTTGTTCATTTTAAAAAATTTTCTTTATTTATTTAGCAAGTTTATATAAATTTTATTAATAAACATGATTCACGAATATTGTTGACGAATATTGTCCATTAACGTTGTTCATGAACTTTGTTCACGAATATTAACGAGCTGAACACATGCTTGTTTCTTTATTTAAACGAGTTGTTTAAGATTATTCATTTAATTGATCTTGTATGAACTAATATAAACAAGCTCTTACCAAACCGAACACTAAGTTTTTTTTATGAACATTCGGTTAATTTACAGCCCTAACTAAGCTTCCTTATATTATATTATGAAGCCTTTTGAATTTCCTTGGCAATTTGATTGTTTTAAACACTTGATTCTATATTTGTTTAAGTGCCCTATTGTAAACTTGCCTGAATTATGAAATTTGTGTAAGTAGGAGCTTCTCTGCAGTTGGAGTGGAGCCTGGTGTGATGGGAATTGGTCCTGCTATTGCAATTCCGGCAGCAGTTAAGGCTGCTGGTATTCAGCTGGATGAAATTGACCTTTTTGAAATAAATGAGGTAATAAAGTATAGTTATTTTATTGAGATCTGCTGTAAAATATTAAACGAAAAAATTTTATCACTTAGTTTCTTTCCTCTCTAGGCTTTTGCTTCGCAATACGTGTATTGTTGTAAAATGCTGAAGTTGGATCCTGAAAAGGTTAATGTTAATGGAGGTGCTATTGCTCTTGGACATCCACTGGGGGCTACAGGTATATTTAAACCTTTAAGTCCATTTGCCCGGTAATGATATCTTTTTCAAATGGTTGATCTCCGCTATTACCAGTTAAACTATCGGCCACGGTATATAACACTTTTCTTGAATGAGGCAAGATTCTCAATCCCAAGGCCCATTTAGGTCTTTTGCTATTTCGTGAGTGTGGTTAAAATTTAGTTTCACATCAAATATTTAAAAGTGTAAATCACATGATCAGGGATGAGCAAACAAAAATTACAGTTCTTGAGAGAAATGTTTTTTAGGGTTAGTTTGAATTATGGATTAAACAGCTACCTTGATCATACAATTAACATCTTTTTGTTGTATTATATTTGGTTTCTTCTGTATAGTAAAAAGGTAATTATGCTCATCTCAGGTATCTCTATCCGTCCCTAAATTATATGAAGGGAGATAAATTAACAGGTCGAGTGTCAAGTAACTTTATATTTAGTTTCTTCGTAGTTTGATAGGGATGTAACATGTTCATAGGCAACATTAGACAAAACAGTGTGGTTGATAATTTCATTCTCTTAGTATTTTATGGGCTAATTTATTTAACGCTGCTATTTCTGCAGGGTTTTTTCCCTTCAATTTTCTAATTAATACTCTTTTTATCATAAAGGTGCACGATGCGTTAGCACACTCTTAAATGAGATGAAGCGGAGAGGAAAGAATTGCAGATTTGGAGTTATTTCAATGTGCATAGGTCTCGCCCTTTTCCATAACTCATTCTTCTTTATCATAAATAGAACCAGGGAGAAGGTCCATATATCTTAGATTTGATCTAGTAAATATGTTTTTAACACTAACCCTGGGTAGAAGTACTTTTATTACAATATTTTAATTATTATGGAAATTATAAATTAAATGAAGGCATTTCATTAAATTAAATAAAGACATTCAATTAAACTAAATAAAAATATTTAATTGAATTAAATGGAGATATTTATGAAAATTATAACAAAATAAAGAAAATGAAATGAATGATTGAACTGAGTAATGATATTTGCTTCACTAAATGATACTTGTGAATTAAAAATAGTTTATTTGTAAAAAAATAGTTTAATGTTTTGAGACTCAGGTACATTAAGGGCATGTGAGAAAACTCATTATTAAATTTATAGTGAACTAAATGGTGATGTAATTTTAAAAAAATTACTTTAATGTTTTGAAATTACTGCACAAACAAGTGTATATATATATATATATATATAAAAGCACAACAAGTGCATGTAAATAAAAGAATTATTGAAGTTATAGTGAAGGGTATTTTCTCTAGTTCTAGCTCCTTATCTCCTTGCCTTTAATAATTTATGTAATGTTTTTGATAAAAAATTACGGCAGGATCCGGCATGGGAGCTGCCGCTGTTCTCGAGCGTGGTGATGTGTAGATCAGCTGAGGAACACACGTGAAGTCTAGTCGGACAGCTTCTTGTCCAAGGTTGCTCTTCGTGGATCGGGTCTTTAGCAAATAATATAATCTCGTTAATTAATGTCATTAAGAACTACATTTTTCGTATTTAGCTAATATTGTTTAATAAAAATTTCTATGGTTCAGTTTTTAATATAGAATTGATTATGGTATCTTCAATAATTAAAATTTTCAATAATTTTTTTAATTTCCAATCTACAACAATATCAATATCACATCAAAAATGAAAAAAATTATTATTCTCTTTTAAAAAAATCTCCCTATAATTTTTATATGTCACATTATCAATCATATACCTTCCTACATTATAAATTATAAATCACAATATAACAAATTATTATTATTAATTATAAGTTCTAACTTAAAAAAGAAAATAGGTAAACTATAACCCTTAAATCTCACTCTTATGATGATTAAAACTTGTTTAGTGAGATTTTTATTTTTATAAACCTCGTATAAATTTTACGTTAGAAGTCATAAATTGGTAGCATCTCCCCGCCTTGTCCCAATGCTGTAAAAGGATGAAGTTTTTTTTAATGCTTTTGAATTATGTTTATATTTCAGTTTTATGAGGGTACCGCGATAAATGGCACAAAATCCAGAAAAAAATGTGGCTCGTGGAAGTATGGTTCATCAGCCATCTTGGGATGTAGTGCCTCATCCTTAGATTTTGCTTTCTTCTACCTGCTCATCTATTTTTACTCAATTGGATGTCAACTTTGTAGACCTCCAACATCATCATTATTGGATTTGATGGTGGTACAATTTGAGCACAGATAGAATAATGGTCACTTTGGTGAAGTTGAGACTAGAGTGAAGTTGAGACTAGAGTTTGACTCTATCTCTTTAAGTTGAATTCTCTAATGCAAGTATGAAATACAATGCTTGTTGTGCTTTGAATTGGATTGAATTGAGTATATGAAGGTCTTATTTATATTAAATGAAAGGGTATAAGAACCTCTTGGTTCAATTAGATCTCAACCATTCAACTTAAATTGGATGGTCTAGATTTTATCAATTTCCAAGAGATACAATGTCTCTTCCTTTGGATGTCACCCTTTTGAAATCAATTATTTAAATTGAACCATCCAAAGGGCACTTATCCCTTATCAAATCGACGATCCAAATTTGTTAATATTGATCCAACAATTTAAATTTAATTTCTTATTCAAATTAAATTTTCATCAATCCCCCACATGAATGAAAATTAATACATACATGTTATCACCGAAGGAGAGTTCAGTTGAAAGATTATTACTTTAGGAGAGGTAGCTTGTGGCTTTGAACTTTCTGTAGTAGCATACCATTGAATTTACTAGGCTGCTTAGTGAACATGATGTTTTAAACCACTCAGTCGTTTGTGTAAATCAAGACAATGATACCTATACAATAATATTTTTCACTTTTTTATAATTATCACTATTTGTCCGTTTTAGCCATAGATAATATCTTGGATCCATAAGTACTTATATAGGTGACTTCCTATAAAGAGTATCCTACAATATTTTACTTTTTCAAGTATATGAGTCATTCAAAGTTAATAACTTAACCGCACTACATATTATTGGTAGCACTTTTTCATCATAGGAATGAGAGGGGAACTAGTCCAAGTGCTCATGCGAACTTTCATAATTTCGTTATCCCATTAAACTAAGATATTGAGATCTTCAATCAACAAGGTTGGGTTACCACTATGAATATTCTTATTTGTAGATTTTTAATCTCATTCCTTTTGATGTGCAGTATATTTGATCTTTATTCAAACATTTTGTAAATGGATCCGCCAAGTTATCTTTCGATTCAACATAATCGGCAAAGATAACTTTGTTAGAGATCAACTGTTTAATGGTATTGTGTTATCAACGAATATGTCGTGACTTATCATTATACATATTATTTTATACCCTTACAATTGCCATTTGATTATCACAATGTATCATCACGGCAGACGCTGGCTTTTCCCAACATGGGATATCTTCGAAGAGGTTATGAAATCATTCAGTTTCTTCTGCAGCTTTATCTAAGGTTATACACTTAGATTTCATAGTTGATCGGGTTATGCACGTTTGTTTCATTGATTTCCATGACACTGCTCCACCACTAACGATAAATACATATTCACTGGTGGATTTAGAGTTTTTTGTATTAGATATTCAATTTACATCCCAATAGCTTTCTAGTACTGTTGGATAGCTTGTATAATATAATCCATACTCTGAGGTATATCTTAAATATTTAAGAACCCTTATTAACACCTTCCAATGGTCATTATTTGGATTACTTGTAAATCTACTTAATTTGTTGACTGCATAGACAATATCTGGACGTGTGCATTTAGTGGCATACATTAAATTATCAATTATCCTCGAATATTCCAATTGGGATACGGGTTCACCATGGTTCTTGCCAAATGTAGATTTAAGTCTATCGATGTTTTTACAGGAGAATGGATCATATGCTTTAAATTTCCTTAGTAATGTGTCAATATAATGAGACTGTGAAAGGATAATTCCATCTAATGTCTTATTGATCTTAATCACGAGTATAATGCCTATTATACCTATTGGTGCCCTAAGTTGGTTTTGATGTGATCAACTAAGTTAGGTCAAGTCCTGTTGGTTTCTAACCTTGTGTCTAAGTGTGTAGGAGCTTAGGAAAATAAGAAGTTGAGCGGAAGACACGACAGATGAGAAGGAAGTCGCGGGAATCTAGTCAAAGGGGTCGGACCATTCAAGGGACGAGAAATTGTGAAAGAGAACATCGGCAGAGCGAGAAAGGGTGCACACGGCGGTCCAAGGGATGAGAAGCCGGGGAGGAAGCCCGCTCGAGAAAGACAAAAAATGAATTCGGGTGAGCCCTATTCTGGATATCCGAAATCACCCAGGCGACCAGAGACGAAGCCGGAAGCTTCAAGAACAAGCCAAATGGAACCGGACTAGTCAACACTAAGTTGCTTGGTTCGGACACCAGTTTGGGTGACGTTGCGTAATTTGGCCACGTCAGCACAGTCTGAGTGCCTAGAAGTGGATAAAATATTATCCGCAGCTCGTTAACGAGCCATTGCAGATAAGGATAGAATTTATCCATGTGAGGGAACCCAGACCGGTAGGCGGCGCTCGGAAAGGCCACATCACCATTTCAGATAGAATTGACCAGGAGCTATAAATAGAACTTTGGTTTATCTTGTTTCGAACAACACACTTTTGTACTTTCATTTGTTCGAGCTTTTCATTTCCGAGCACTAAGCTCTGTGTACGAGGCTTCTCCGTCTTTGATGATTTGTTCGAGAAGGAGATGTTATCTATTGAGCTTCATTTTCCTTGGATTAACAACTTCCCTAGTGGCAACTAAGTAAACTATTGTGTCTTGTACTCTCTTTTTAATCTTATTAATTTGCTTTTATTAAGTGTGATTATTTAATAGCTTATTAGTTTGAGAAAAATAGATTTTTGTTCACACAGGCAATTCACCCCCTCTTACCGGTTGTAGGGGATCATCAATTGTTATCAGTGAAAGGACGCTTCAGAAGGACTAACTATGACCGAAGCACCAAAGATATGGCCGGACAGAGTATCTACCCATCGAAATTCAAGGGAGAGTTTGTGACTTGGAAGAAACGCATGGAGGTATTCTTTAAAACAGATTTTGAAATACTGTTGATAATCAAATATGATTTTGTAGCCCCAAAGGACCAACAAGGAGTAGACAAAGAAGAACACCTATGGAACAAGAAGAACACCTATGGATAAAGAAGAACACCTATGAACCAAGAAGTTTCATCTGTTGAGCGTGCTATCTCCACAAAAAGTCAGAAGAATAGACGAGTATGAATCAATAGAGGAACTTTGGGAGAAGTTCCTGGAACTACACGAAGGTACAACAGATGTGAAGCACGTGAGACAGGATATGCTCCGAAACCAGATCACCAACTTCCAATTGAAGGAAGGAGAAATCATCGCACAACTACACGCCAAGCTGAAGGACCTAATCACGGAGCACACAAATCTCGGAGAAAAGGTAAGCAACTGAGATTCATTAATGTACACTCTAAACTCCTTTCCTTGAACTCCAAAATGGACATTTCTAGTAGATAGATGCCTACTATATCTTTAGTGACCTAGAGGTAAGTAGTTTAGAAGAGTTGTTTTCTACTATGAAAGTTCATGAAGCTCAGTGTGCAGAAAAAAAGAAGGAAACAACTCACAACCTGACCTTAAGATCCATACGAAAGGATGAATAGGAGTCAGACTCCTCCATTGATGAAAATGAAGCATCCCTAATTGTAAGAAATTTTAGTAAATTTCATAAGTTACAGGTAAAGAGGCACACGCAAAGAAAGAGAAAGATCAAATGCTACAATTGTTAAGAGGAAAGGCACATCAAGAATGACTGTCCTAAACTCAAGAAAGATAAAGACAAGGGCAAAAGACTAACAAATTCAAAGCACAAGAACCTAAAGGCGATGTGAGACAAGTCTTCATCCGAATCCGAGATCGAGGCCTACCCCGTACTAGCTCTAATGGTAACCATCAGAGCGATGAAGAAACCAACTCAGAAATGAGCATCAACAAAGGGGGAGAGTCATCCGGAGAAAGTATCAATGAAAGGGAGCATCATCAGAAGAAAGCTATGTGTAGGGATCTAGACATGCAAAACAAAAATTTTACGGGCGAATACTTCGCACAACCGCAGCAGAATGGATCCCTTCCAGAAGATCCTTGTGAAAAATAAGTTCGTTTTTCTAAACTATCTAAAACTACTTTAGATCTAC
>JBAMIE010176316.1:0-14073 GCA_037177295.1 Kaempferia parviflora | reverse complement strand
TGCCGACAGCCAACGCCAACTCTCGGACTCATCCAAAAGCTATACTTTGGAGTTGGTAATTGTTTACTATTAAAGTTCAAAGCTGTAATCTATACTATCTTCAAATCTATAGTATTGCCCAACGAAAGCACTCAGGTTCAGGCCTTTGAGTAGAAGTTGAAGTCAGCTCTGAACGAAGTAAAATTCTCTGTGTAATTTACTCTTTTCCGCTGTGTTATTTCTGATTCTTTTTCGTGAACGATATTCACCCCCCTCTATCGTATTCTTCGATCCTACACTACTATCCAACATCCATTAGTCTAAATCATTATGTTCCTACACATAAAGTATTCGATTTGGAACCAACTAGAGAGGATTTTGGTTGGGTAGATTAATTTCAGCTAGTAATTTTCCATTTCACCCATTTAGGTTAGAAGATATGTTAAGCCTTATAGGTGTTTTATGAGATGGGGTTAAGTTAATCTTAACTTTTAAGTTGATTTTAAGTTTGAAAATTTTGAAAATTAATTAAGGTTTAAGTTAGTTAAATTTGAAAATTAATTAAAGTTAAAATTTTTTAAATTTTAAAATTAATTAAGGTTTAAGTTAATTAAAGTTAAAAATTAATTAAGGTTAAAATTAATTAAAGTTGAAATTAATTAAGTTTAAAGTTAATTAGTGTTAAAAATTAAGTAAGTTTAAAGTTAATTAAAGTTAAAAATTAATTAATGTGGATTTAGACTAATTAGTCCTAAAATTTATCTCACCCTTTTCTAAGTTATCAATTAGGGAACCTTATAAGTTTTTGTGAGACGTTGGATTTTTTTTCTTCTTCAATTCAATGTAAAATCTAAGAATTGATTGATATTTGAGTTAGATTCAAGTTTAGCTGTAAGTCAATTAAGTATACATTTCAAAAATTGACTTCTAGGCTGTGGCGAGACATAGATGCCTTCTTGGTTATCGGAACAACGATCACTTCTAGACAAAGCCTTTTAAAGAAATTGCATATTTAATTTTTCTATTATAAAACCTTAATCTTACTAGTCTAGGATGTGGCAAGGTAGCTTTGATTAGTTCCACTTAGCTAAGTAGACCAAATAGGGTACTTGACTTCTAGACCAAGGTTCCCTAACGTACTATTGATGTGCGTAGTTTATTTACACTTGTATCCTTGTTTTAGCACACATCTCCTTTCTTTTATTAATTATATTCTATGTCATTGCATCCCATTTTATCATGTTTCAGATTATTACTTCCTTTGTCGAAAATCTTCTTGTTTGTATTTTGTTCTTGACATGTTAGTTTTTTTGGAGAAGAAATAGAGACAAAACTCATCCTTGGAGCAACATTGGAGGAAGAAGAGAAGCATAACTATGTCCCTTAGACACGACCGTGCCTCATTGATGATGAATTTATGACATGGCAGTGTTCCCTTGATGTGATCGTGCCATTCATGAAGACATGCCAAGACACGGCCATGTTTCCCAGACATGACCGTGTCTCCCATCCTGCAGACGTGTACCATCCAGAGCTGAGATAGGACACAGTCGTGTGTTTGACACAGCCGTGTGAAGACCGGACAAGGTCGTGCTCCCTAGCATGGTCGTGTCTCTTCGAAGGCCGGATGAACATGGCCAGCCAAAGCAAGAAGGTAGATGGTCCTGTCTCCCCTAACCTGAAGATAGGTACAAGGATGTGTCCAGCAACACGGCCGTGTCACCCTTGGTGGAGAATTGCTTGACATGGCCGTGGCCATCAAACACAGTCGTGCCTCCTCAAATATGAGATTTCACTATCCCATCGTGTCTAGGATACACGGTTGTGTCAGGTCCCAAGTTTACGCAGGTCGTGTGCAGCTATAAAAGGGGACTTCTCTCCACTCTATGTCAAGTTCTACCAACTTTCACGCCATCTCCGATGATTCAAGACATGATCTCTCCACCTTCTCCTAAAGCTACGATTGGTTGCGAAGACCGGCAGACATGTAGGATAAGCTTACCTTCTTCTCTTCTCTAGATTTTGTGTTAGGGAACTTTCTATATTCATGTCTTTGATTCCTATTTCCTTGTCATGGAGTAGATTCTCTTGTTCTTGGATTAAGGGAGTAGTTGTATGGTGGATTGAAGTAAACTCTATAGATTTTCCCATTTCCTTTCTAATGACATGCTTATACTTTGTATCCATTTGATTAAATGTGTGCATGATGTGATTGTACATTAATTCCAAGTTTTATTAAATGATTGTATGGATTTTTCACCCTGTAGGGGGGATGCCAGAGATCGGATAAATTGGGGGAGATCGTGTGAGGGGTAATCCTCTATACCCGGGCGAATTCGTAGGCATTGCCTCGAAAGGGAGGGAGATCATATGGATGGTTCTACGTATGCTCAATGGGTTGTTCTTTAGTCCCGGGCAGTTGTAATCCACTATACTCGGGCAATTTGAGGTTATCTATTCCATCTAAGGATATTGGGTTGCCAAAGGGAGCAATATATCGACACGACCAATGCAGGGAAGATTCAAGATTTTAGCTAGACATTCTATAATGCATAAAGATAGAAGAAAGGAGATAAGGAATCCATAGCATGTTAGTCTATCTTACAACGAAACCGAACCACTAGAACACTCACCTTGACCCAGACATCCCAAGAAGTCTCTTTGTCTCTCTCTCTCTTTCTCTCTCTCTCTCTCTCTCTCTCTCTCTCATTTCTTCAACTTAGATTTGCAATATTCATCAAAACAAAAAAAACTTAGATTTGCAATAACCAAACTAATTTTTGACTGCCTAACTAGCTACAAGTGTCAGTTCATTAGTGCACATCAGTCCTGTGGAATCGATAAATTTTATTGCTTAACGACAACCCATGCACTTGAGGGTATCACATAAAGTGTTTTACGTCATTGTTGGGGACTAATTGTGATTAGTAGCTAACACTTAAGTTAGACTAGATATTGTAAATATTTCATTTTGCATTTTGTTTTCTTTTTGTACATAGATTGCATTTACTTTTCTATAATCATAAAATCCAAAATAAAATTATCTTGTATTGTCTTGCATTTTTTTCTATATCACAAAATCCAAAACAAGAGTTTCTTGTATTTTCTTGCATTTGTATGCGAAGGTCTAACTATGCAGGGGAATTGCTGCCATTAGACCCTGAAATTTAAAGAACCTTCTGAAGAAGGAAGAACCTTCAAATCCAATAAGAACATCAAGCAAGACAAACAATGGCTAACAAACCTCTCAAGAATTACTTATCACCACTTGCTCTAGGAAATATGTCTAGCATCACCAAATCCACTATTGGAGTAACTCATTTTGAGATCAAGCCTGCAGTAATCATTATGGTCTAACAACATCAATTTAGTAGAATTGTTCATGATGACCCAAACCAACACTTAGAGGTTTTTTGTGAAATTTGTGGAACTACAAACATGAACGAAGTACTAGTGGACACAGTAATGTTGCTTCTACCTAGTTTTTCATTGAGGGATTGAGCAAACTTTTATGGCTTGCCCTATTAGAGCCATTTTTGTACTGTTGGCTGAGATTGAATAATGTGATGTGATAGGCAATTTCAATTCAACACAAAACCACTTGTACTCCAACATATGTAATCCAGGGTGGATGAATCATCCTAATTTTTCTTACAAAAATAATCAGAGCAGAGCTATCAACCCGGTCAACAAAAGAGATACTAATAAGGGCAACAACAGAACTTCCAACATCAACAACAATAGAGTAACAAATAATCAAGGACTGAAAGGTTGCTTGAAGAAATGTTATCAAATCAACTTGAAATGATGAATGACATCAACAAACTTAACTAAATAATGGAGAACTCAGAAAAACATTTGAAGATGCTGGATAGTCAAGTCGCTCAGATAGCTTCATCATCATCTAGAGCGCCGGGGTCATTTCTAAAAAAGACCGATGTAAATCTTGTTGAACATTGTAATAGGATAGAGTTAAGAAAATGATGAACCTTTGGAGATCCGCAAGTGACTGCTTCAAAAAACGGACCGTATACAAATGGAGAGCCCTCTCCATCTTCCTCTCAAAATAGTGTTACCCAAGAAGAAGGGGAGAGTACCATTGAGGTACGGTTGAAGGGTCTTCTCCCACTCCACCAACAGTGCAACCGATCCCTTTCCCTTAAAGGTTGATGAATACGAAGAAAGATAAAGAGTTTGGAAAGTTTTTGGAGAAGGTAAAGTCTTTATGCATCGAGATTCCTTTGATGGATATGTTGCAACAAATGCTAAAGTTTGCCAAATTCATGAAAGATTTGATGTCCAACAAGCCAAAGAGATATGGATATGAGATCGTGGCTTTAACAGAGGAGTACAACGCTCTGTAGATGGACTCGTTGCCTCTATGCTCAACGATCCGGGAAGCTTTTCAATTCCTTGCAAGATAGGAAATACTTTATTTAGTAAAGCTTTTGTGATTTGGGGTAACCGGTGAACTTAAGTTAACCTCCATGACACTACAACTTGTAGATCATTCATGTCGATACTCCATAGGTATTGTAGAGAATGTGTCAGTGGAAGTAGGGGGTTGTACATCCCTACATATTTTGTTATGCTAGACATGGAAGAGGACCCTAAGATTTAAATAATTCTTGGAAGGCCTTTTATCGCCATAGCAGAAGCTTTGCTTGATATTAAAAACTATAAACTGTCTTTGGGAGTAGGCGGGGATAGGCTATCATTTGATATTGGGAAGTCATCTAACAATATTGTATGTCTTGATAATGTATGTCATAGATTGGATGAAGCACAACAAAAGCAAGACTTGTTCCACCCTCATGGGAGGCCGTCGGATGTAGCACTTGATCCGGCAAGAAGGGAATGGATGCCCCCAACTAAAAATGATAAATATATCTGTCCAACAAGAGCCCAAATGAGGGATGAAGTGGAAACAATTACCCTTGGTGGGAAAATCTAATCCCCCAATGATTTGGTTCAGGAATGAGCTAATTGGGGTTGAGCTCGTTACATTAACAAGTGCTTCTTGGGAGGCAACCCAAGGGTTCTTTACGTTTCCATTTTGTTTATTTCTCTTTTTATTGAGCTTAATCTATTTCTATCTTTTTGTGTAGGAAAATCGATCTCCATGAGCTGGCCTAAACAAATTTTGTATGGGCGTGGAGCAATCGAGGTCAAAATAAAGAAGGGAAGTGTAGGTTTTCATTTCCTGTTCATGTTTCATTAGACACGGCTGTGTGTAATTTTGCCTTGGTCGTGTACATCCTTCTGAGAGTCACAAGGCCTTGGCCATGTCATTTGACATGGTCATGTCCTTTTTCAAAGAATTTCTAGTTCCGGCCATGTCAAATTGACATGGCCGTACCATTTTAAGGGAGAAGGGTTGTGCCTTTCCAGACTTCAATAAGGTTCTAGCCGTGTAATTTAGACACAACCGTGGGTCATCCTTAACCCCCTGCATCTAATAATACTCTGGCCATGTCAATTGATACAACCCTATAAGTTACCTGTTTTGGCCGTGTCATTAAGACACGACTGTGTGTCTTCTTAAACCTGAAAAAACCAAACTATCCGCACTCAATAATGCTTAGGTCGTGTCAATTGACATGGTCATGCTCGATATAGGGCAATAAAGGTAGTGGTCAATCTTGATCTGGCAGTGTTTAAGCAACACGATCGTGCCTCTAATAAGACATGATTGTGTCGATTTAGACATGGCTGCGTAACCTGGCCATGTCCATTTTGGGCTATGTTGTATCTCACGACACGACCGTGTGGTGTCAGTATAGGGTATTTAACCCCTAGCCACGGCCGTGTCTTTCATAGACACGTCTGACAATCCCTTTTTCTCTCCCTAAATGTTCTCTCCTCTGTCCATCTAACCCCCTTTCTTTCCTCTGGTAGATCTAGATCTCAAATCTTCTCCAAAACTCAAGATCTTCCACACTAGAAGAACCACAACCTCCCTTTCTCTCTTCCACTCCTTTCCTCTCTTCTCAATCTCCATTTTTCCATTTTTTAAAGTTCTCCTTTCCTCGCCCCATTCTTGTAACGATGTCTAACATTTTCAAACATCTTTGAAGAAGTGGTGGATCAAGTGGAGGTAATGAAGATCCAAATCAAGGCAAGGAAAAGATAAGGCAGTTGAAAAGTCTAAGATGACCATAAGAGAGAAGAGATGTCACGCAACAAAGGTAACGAAGAATTTTATGGTATTAATTTTTGTAACGAAACTCAAAAATCTAGATATGACATTCTTGAGAACTGTAACTTGTTTGTACTCATTATCTTGATCATTATAAAAGAGAACTGATAGGGATCAAGGATGACATTGACAGGATGATTGACAATATAGGTTGGACTAATTCGATGACTTTTAGCTATCCAACTTATGCTCGCTTAATATAATTCTAGAATTCATTAGTTCCCTTGAGTATCAATAGAAAAAGGAGGTGAGGTTGAGTTTTTGTTTAATGAATAATGATTATGAATGGAGTCTAGTTCAGTTAAATGAATGTTTGGGTTTCCCAAATGGTTATTCACATGAGTTCGATGATTCATTTGATAGTGAAGAATTCGGAGAGGAGATAGTGTTATCAAATTAACCCTATCATACTTCATAGTCCAAAGCATCATTACTCCAAAATCCGATCTTCCATTATCTGCATCGTACAATAAGAAAGACCATTTTTGGTAAATCGAAAAGTGATGGCGTAGTAGAGAAGTTATAGCTTTATTGTCTTTGGGTAATGTTGAATGGTGTTAATTTTGATTCAGGGTTTTATTTTCTACAACATCTTTCTTAACATAGCAAAGCATCTTTGCGGTTTTGTATGGCTGCAATGTTAGGGTGTGAGATGTATGGTTTGGAAATCTTGCCTAGTCCTCATGGTAGGCCCAAGATTAATATTGACACATGTATTGTGATGAAAATAATTTTTAAGGAGAAAGGGGACTATAGTTTTATTGGAAGCAATGGTTTCCTTCTTCTATTGCCTGATCTAGAACTCACAACTGTTATAAACCCTGATAATTGTATCATTAAAGATCCCATTGTTGGTGCAGGGTGCACCAATAATTAAACCTGAGTTTTGATAATGGCAAATTGTTCAAAGTTAAGGATTGTTAGTGATCTAACGAGCTGAGTTAAGTGAGCAAGAAAGTCCTAAGTGATCTTAGGCAAGTGGAAAACCCTACGGAGAGGTAACCTTAGGTCCTATGGGGTGGTAACCTTAGGTGGTGGAAAGTCCTAGCTGGTGTAGGCAATGAAGTCCTGGTATGGGGGACTGGGCAGAAAGACTTGGCAGGTCGAGGACGTCAGGCAAAAAGTCCAACGGGTCGGGGAACGGACGTAGGTGGAAGCCCTGGAGGTCACGAATACCAGTCGAAAAATCCTAGAGTCGAGGACTCTAGGTTGAAGTCCTGAAGTTTCGAATGCTGAGCACAAGTCCAAATGGTCTAGAGGACCGATTTGGCACCAAGTAAACTCTCCTGAGAGGAGTAGGTGAGGACGCATTCCTTGTTGAGGGAATAGTAGGCGTCGGTCTGACCAGGCTTTCGGTTGAAATTCAAAAGTCAGGATCGGATGATCACGAGACTGTTGAATTAATTTATAAATCATATTTCTATTTGTGCTAATTTGGTTTTGCAGGATATACTTATTTTTAGGACTAATATACTTTACAGGAAAAGGAAAAAAACAAATAAACCTCGGATCTACAGTATCCGAGCCACCTCCATGGTAAGGGAGGCACCTCGGGTGTTTTTTCACTGAAGACCTCTGCGCGAAAGGCGCGAGAGCACCTCCAGTGAACGGAGGTGCCTTGGCGTAGGCACGAAGGTGCCTTGGAGCACTGGGAGGCACCTCCGATAACTTTGTTGGATAAAGGCTTCGTTGCTGCTTGACACATGGAGGTCTCGAGGTGCCTTCAAAGACTTGAAGGCACCTCCAGACGGAAAACATCTGACTTCTTTGGCGCTGATCCAAACTGAGCAGGAGGCACCTCCAGTGGGGTTGGAGGGGCCTTCAACACTGTATAAAAGAGAGTTTCGGCCAGTTCTCTCAACACATCTCCTGAAAAGCTACAACGCTCATTCTGCTGCTCCAAGTCTGACGTGATACTACTTTAACGCTGCTCCACCCAACACCCGAGCTCGATCCGGCGATCGACAAAAGCGTTGGGTAACAAATTTAATTTAAGTTCATTAATTATTGATTAAAACAGTAGTGTAGGATTGTTACACTATGTCTTCCATAATTTTGTACTTGATTCTCTTTTTTGAAGATTTCGAAAAAGGTTTTTTAGTGAATTGTTCAATGATACGGTCCGGAGGATCGTGGGCTTTCGAGTAGGAGTTGCTTAATGCTCCAAATGAAGTAAATCATTGTGTACTTATCTCGTTTCTTTTTGCTCTGCATTTTCTCCAATAATTTTTAGCAATCGATATTCACCCCCTTATCGAACCCTACGATCCTACAATTGGTATCATAGTAAGGTCACTCTGAATTGGTGTAACCACCAATCAAGCAAGGGGGGTCAATTTTTTTCTTTCTTCAGTTTTAAGTTTTTCGAATCAGATCAGAATCGGTGTAATTACCCCATTTTGATTGTTCTTTTTCGTTCGAGTTGTTTTTCTCGAAGTTGGTGCAACATCACTCGAGACATCAATATTTTTTATTCTTCTCCCACACTACTAATCTAGGACCATGTCTTAGTACATTTTTGTTGATTTTGTCTTGCAAGATTTTTTAAATGGCCCATCAAGAAGGATACAGTACCGTCCTCCCGCCTCTTTTCTCTGGCAAGGACTTTGGGTATTACAAAAATCAGATGGAGGACCACCTGAAGACATAAGCAGAGATGTGGATCATGATCCACTGGATTCACTCTCCTACTGAAGATGGAATACCAGTCACCTGCGACAAATGGGATGAACAAAAATGAGATATATCGAGGCGGATGCAAAAGTGACATGTGCTCTTTTGTGCGGACTAACGAATGAAGAGCTTGATCGAGTTGGAAAGTTCAACAACGCTAAGGAGCTTTGGGAAAGATTGATTAAGCTTCATGAGATCCCGTCAGAGCCAGAGGACCAAGTTGAACCTAAGTTTGAATCTGAGTCTGAATCCCTAGAGTCATCCTCCAAATCAGACACAAAAGAATCAGATTAGACCAACTACGTAACACTATTGGCTAAAGAGGAGAATCCTATCAAGGATCCAAAAGGTAAAATTGTGAATTCAAATTTTAAATTTCAAATAACTTGTTTTAAGTGAAGGGAGAGAGGACACTACAGAAACAAGTGTCTTACTCGTAAGATTCGGAGGCACAATCAAGTGTGAAGGAAGCTAAAAAGCAACGAAAGAAGAAGGCGATGAAAACAACATGGTCTGAGTCTTCTGACGAATCAGACAAGGAAGAACCAACAAGTTTTCGGCATTACTAAAGCAAACACAAATGACCGACACCGAATATGAGTCTAAAACTGACAGCAAATTGGAAGCCGAGTCCAATAGAAGCCACAGATCTGTATCCGTTTCGGAAGGGCCAAATTGCACTGTAAGCATTTCTGAAATTTATGAGTTGCATAATTTAGCAAATTACCTGATGCAAAAATTAGCTAAGTCAAATATCTGAGTCAAGCCACTCCAAAAGGAGGTAATAGTTCTTAAGGAGGAGACTAACCCAAGTCCCTTGACTGATCCTGTTCACGCTGGAACCTCATCTCAAGTCCAACAACTTGAAGAAGAAAATTCCAAACAGAAAAGTCAAGTCAGGGAACTTAAGGACTCTTTGGAATGGTTCACTATGAGTTCCAAGAATCTGGATCTGATTCTTTGAAAACAAAGAGCTATATACAATCAAACCAGACTCGGATGCAAGACTAAACAAAAACCCCATTTGTCTTTAGTGAATTGAACAAATAGAAAACTGGTCCAAGCATAGGTTCTTAAATCTAACTTGACTAGTTAAGTTGGACTTAATCAATATTGGATCCCCAAAGATCAAATTCATTATCTTGATATACCTTATCGAGGCTATGATCTAGGGGGAGTCAATAGAAAGACCATTTTTTATTGTTAATTAGACTTGTTTGATGCTTGATTTACTGATTTCCTTATAACTGCTTAGATTAGGATGGTTAGATAAGGTTAGGCTTGATCGACACTTGATTAGTGAGACAAATGATTCTCAGAAAGAAAATTAAATATTTAATTTCTTTAAAAAACTTTGTCTAGAAGTGGTTGTTGCTCCAATATCCAAGAAGGCCTAGTGCCTCGCTACAACCTGTAAGTCAATTATTGAAATGGATATTTAATTGGCTAACTGTTAAACCTTAGTCTAACTCAAATGTAAATTAATTCTTAGAGTTTAATCTAAATTAAAGATAAAATTAACCATCTCACAAAACTCTTAAGGCTCCCTGATTAAAAATCTAGAAAAGTGTGAGATGGATTAAGATTAAAATTGAGAATTAGCCTAACCCAACCAAACCCCAATTAAACCAAATCCAATCAATCACAAATCTGATTAAACCCAATCTGATCAAATTTAAATCTGATCAAATTCAGATCAAACTAAATCAATTAATCAAACTCAAATCTTAATCAGATCAAACAAAATCAATTGATCAAACTCAAATCTTAATCAGATCAAACTATATTAATTGATCAAATTCAAACTCAAAACTTGATAAAGTTCAATTCAAACTGATCAAGCTCAAAGATTAATCATTTTCAATAAAATCAAAATCAAATAATCTGATCAACTCAAAATTAAACTCAATTAGATCAAATCAAAATTGACCAAACTTAAATCTGATCAAATCAAAATCTGATCTTCAAACTCAACTCAAATATAATCAAATCAAAATTTGATCATTAAACTCAACCCAAATCTGATCAAATCAAATCTGATAATCAAACTCAACTCAAATCTGATCAAATCAAAATCTGATAATCAAACTCAACTCAAATCTGATCAAATCAAAATATGATCATTAAACTCAACTCAAAACTGATCAAAGCAAAATCAAATCAAATTCAAGTCGGATCAAATTAAATTCAGATCAAATCAAAATTTGGTCAAACTCAATCAAAATTAACTGAACTCAATCTGATCAAATTCAAGTTAGATCAAATCAAATTCAGATCAAAGTCAAATCTAACTTAAATCTGATCAAAATCAAAATCTAACATAAATTTGATCAAACTCAAAATCAAATTAAAATCAGATCTAAACTCAAATCTGATCAAACTCAAACTCTATCATATCTAACTCAAATCTAATCAAACTTAAACTCAATCAGATAAAACTCAAATCAGATTAAATCAGATTAAGATCAAATCAAAATCAGATCACATCAGATCAAACTTTGAATCAGATCTAAACTCAATCTGATCAAACTCAAACTTAATCTCAATCATCTGATCAAACTTAAATTTTATCAAATCAAACTTAAATTAGATTAAACAAAAATTTGAGCAAACTCAAAACTTGATAAAGTTCAATTCAAACCTAATCAAGTTCAAATCAGATAACACTTAAATTCAAATCAAATTGATCTAACATCAATTTAAATATGATCAAACTAAAAATTTGATCGAGTTTAATCTAAATTTGAGCAAATTTAAATAAATTGATAAAATTCAAATTAAGTAATTTTTCAAATACCAACAAATTTAAGATTATAAATTCTAACTTAAATTACAAACTCTATTTCACACAAACTCATAAGGCTTAACATGTTTTATAACATAAAATTGGTGAGATGGAAAATAGGAGCTGCATATTTTTTTTTATTTATTAAGGACAATTGATTAAGTACATAAATATTATTTTCAAAATTAAGTACCTTATTTTTCTGCTTGGACTTAAGAAACAATAGGTGTTCAATGTTTTTAAATCTCTTTAATGTTTTCAAAATTTCTCCATCTTGAAAATTTTTTCAATACCTACTTTATCCCAGTTTATTTTTCACTAAATATTTTTTAAAAGGGAGAAAAGTTATTTTGTCATATTTTCAAAATCTAAAGTGGTACTTTAGAAAACATTTTTTTTTAATTATTGTTTTTTTCTCTCTTCCCTTAAAATAATGTTTCTCAGTATTTTTTTCAAAACAAGTATCATTGGGAGAGCAAGTTCAAAAAGTCTTTCAAAATATTTTTAAAATTTCTTGAAAATCTAAATAAATATATTTATGTTCTTTCTTTTGAAAAATTTATACTTGAAAGATTTTTACTCAAAATTATTTTTCAAAATTCTATTTTAAAAATAGAAATGATCAGTTCAGGGGGAGGAAATAATTTTCTAACTTAAAAATTACTATCTATTTTTGTTATATGGCAAAGGGGGAGAGAAATAATGTTAAGTTTTTAAAAAAAAATTGTTTGGTTTTAAAAGTTACATGCTTTTATAGAGTTTTTTTTTCTCTCATCTAATTATTTTTTTTTGTTTGATATATGGCAAAGGGGGAGGGAAATGAACTTAAAAGTTAAGTATCTCTATGTAAAGTGTTTAAAAGAAAAAGCTAAGTAAAAGTTTTCTAAGACCTTAATTTCATGGGCAGCTTTTTAAAAGGTCCATTTTTTTTTTTGAAAATCTTTTACTTGCTTTGGGACTTGTTCTTTTATCTTTATTAAAATTATATTCCCTTCTTTGTTTTATTAATTAACTTTAAACTAGATTGCCATAATCAAAAAGGGAGAAATTGTTGGTGCAGGGTGCACCTATAATTGAACCTGAGTTTTGATATTGTCAAAGGGTTCAAAGCTAAGGTTTGTTGGTGATTTAACGAGCTGAGTTAAGTGTGCAGAAAAGTCTTAAGTGATCTTAGGCAGGTGAAAAATCGTAGGGGAAGTAATCTTAGGGAGTGGTAACCTAGGTGGTCAAAAGTCCTAGTTGTGGTTAGGCAACAAAGTCCTGGCCCTAGGGATTGGACAGAAAGACTTGGCAGGTCGAGGATGTCATGCGGAAAATCTTACAGGTCGAGGATGTCAGGCGGAAAATCTTATGGGTCGGGGATCAGATGTAGGTGGAAGTCCTAGAGGTCGTGAACACCAGGCAGAAAATTCTAGAGCCGAGGACTCTAGGTGGAAGTCCTGAAGTTTTGGATGCTGAGCAAAAGTCCAAACGGTCTGGAGGACTGGTTTGGCTCCAGGTAAATTTTCCTAAGAGGAGTATATGAGGACGCATTCCCCTTTGAAGAAACAGTTAGGATTGGACGGTCCTGAGACTGTCGAAGTAATTTATAAATCATATTTCTATTTGTGTTAACTTGGTTTTGCAAGGTATATTTATTTTTGGGACTAATATTCTTTGCAGGAAAAGGAAAATGCAAATAAACCTCGGATCTACGGTATCCGAGGTGCCTCCATAGTAAGGAAGGCGCCTCGGGTGTCTTTCCACGATGACCTCCGCGCGAAAGGTGTGAGGGCTCCTCAAGTGGACGGAGGTGCCTCGACAAAGGCGCGAAGGTGCCTCAAAGCACCGGGAGGCGCCTCCACGCGAATAACTTCGCTGGATAATGGCTTCGTCGCTGCTTAACACGTGGATGTCTCGAGGCACCTTCAGAGGCTTGAAAGCGCCTCTAGATAGATAAGATATGACTTCTTCGGTGCTGATCTAGACTAAGCTGGAGGCGCCTCCAATGGGGTTGGAGACGCCTTCAACACTATATAAAAGAAAGTTTCAGCCAATTCTCTCAACGCATCTCCTGAAAACTACAACACTCATTTTGCAGGTCCAAGTCCGACGCCACACTGCTGTAACGTTGCTCCGCCCAACACCCAGCTCGATCAGGAGATCTACAAAAGTGTTGGGTAACAGATTTAATTTAAGTTGCTTAATTGTTACTTAAAAGAGTAATGTAGGACCTCTTACATAATTTTGTACTTGATTCTCTTTTTCAAAGATTTCGGAAAATATTTTTTAGTGAATTGCTCAACGATATGGTCTGAAGGATTGTTGTAATGGCCCGGCCCTTGTTGGCCTACTGGCGGCCCTTGTTTGGTCTACTGCAACCCTTGACCGGACTCATTACTCACAAAGCCTTCCCACCCCTGGCCAGTGGTTTTTTGCCTTCCCCAGGATTCGAACT
>JBAMIE010176306.1:0-14075 GCA_037177295.1 Kaempferia parviflora | reverse complement strand
CCGCCGGCTAACCACCGCCGACCGACCGCAGTCGACAGTGACAAAGGATATTTTTGTCATTTTATACTTATATGAATTGCATTACTTATAAAAATTAATTGATACCAAACAAAAGAATGTAATCATCTTTGTAATCAAAGATTACATCCAATATATTTCCAAACGTAGTAATGTAATCAAAGATTACATTACATTACATTATAAAGTTGATTACATTACAAGCTGGATTACATTACAGCCTACCACACGCAGCCTAAGAGTCGATTTCGGACCGTCAGTTCGAACCTGATCGGACCTAGTCGGATGCAGTCAGCTCAAAGTCCCACATGATTTTCCCGCCCGCGAAACAGTTCAAAGGAGGGAGAGAGGTGTCCGTAGCGCTAGAAACCTTCGACACGCCGGCGGCGGCGGGGAACGATGACCAGCGAAGCTGAAATCCACCGGCGCGACCGTCCTCAGCGGCCCCTGACGGCCGAAGCCATCATCACGCTCGCACAGGACCCCTCCGCCACCCTCCCGCCCGTCGCCGACCCAGCCGCCCTCCTCGCCCCTCTTGATCACCCATTTTCCACCTTCCCCGTCTCCACCTACCTCTCCGCCCTCCTCTCTCTCCTCTCCCGGTCCCGGTCCCCTCCATCCTCTTCTCTTCTCTCATCTCTTCTCATCTCCTTCCTCACCATGTTCCACTCCCGTCGTTTCCCCCGCCACGACGCGGCTCTTCTACTCCGCCTCTTCGCTCCGCACCTCTCCTTCCTTGACCGCTCTCAGATCCCCGCCCTCGTCGACCTCATACTTTCCCGTCTCTCCGAGATTGCCGACCCGGACGACGCCCTGCCCCTGGACCACCTTCCCCGACTCCTTGAACTCGCTGGAGTCTGCGAACCCGTCGATCTGACCGTCGAGAGGCTCCTCGCTGCCGAGTGGTCCAAGGCTTTGTTGCTCAAGGTCGTGGCACTCCTCCGTGAACTGCCGCCAATCGGCAGAGCTAGGGTTTCTGATTTCCTAGATAAGGTTTTTCTACAGATGAAAGGGGTCGACCTCCAGGATTTGCCGTCTCTTATTTACCAGCTTCTTCTGCTCGCCTCTAAGTGCATACATCGGAAGGAGGTGATAAGGGGTATTCTAGCGTTCTTGGGAAGCTGCCCGAAGGGTCGTCCTTCAATCATGAGACAGGTGGAAGGGACGATTTTGATGCACGTCAACTTCGCCGTGAAACAGGATCCATCATTGGGGCAGGAGATGTTGATGGTTATCCGATCTGATCTCCAGCTTCTTAACCACTTCGCAGTCACTGTGCTCTTCTCCATGGCCAGAGTGCGCAGATTCAACGAGAGCTCCATTGCTGTTCTGAAATCGGCGGTAGTCACCTCCTTGAGGAACTTTCGAATCTCAAGGTGACGACACTGTTTGCGGTCTGCTTTGATAGCCGTAATCTCATTAAGCCATGGTTTGAAAATGTTCCGGTTGTTTATAATCTCATCAAAAAAACTTGCAGGAATAGCGAGTGGTTGCCAGATAAACTAAGAGAAGATTGCTTGGAAATGGCCAAATTCATAGAGAACTCAGTGCTCAAAGCTGTTAGCTTCATTTCTTTCCCTTTTACTAACGTCAGTAGGTTTACAAATTGTTTTTGTTAATGGTATGTTTTGTCATGTCGTAGGTCGATGAAAGCAACTCTGGGAGAGAGCATGTTGTACCTAGCGTTGTTCAGTTTGGATTTCTTTTGCTAGAAAATGTTGATGATAACACCTGCAAACAAGTCTCACCAGGTTTGATGAATGTTAGAGAACTCAGTATACAAATGTTGAGGACAGTCTTTGAGGTCCATGACATGTCAAGAAATGAGGTTTGTTTGCTATAGAATTCTTCTTGTTACTGTTTGCTAGGCTCTTGTTAATTCGATTTGAATCATATGTGCTGCTTATTGTACCTTTATTGTTCTCATGAACATCTGTGTCTTGGTTTACTTGTCTCATTATTTCCAGTTAAAACTTAGAAATTAAAACCAGAAGGAAACTTTGCTCTTACCATTCCTAAAGTTTACTTATTGCTTGACGTTTTTAGCATTTTAGCCAAGTATTGTTCTTATGCCTATCTTTTCCCATGCAGATAATTGAGCAATGCAAATTCCGAATTCTTTCTTTGAAGCCTCAAAAAAGCATGCAGATCATTAAGTGAGGAAATACTTCTAATTGTAAAGAACTCATCCTTCCTTCCATCAATTATTAATACATCTCATGTATTTTGAAAGGTTGCTAAGTAATTTGGTCCAAAGCTACCCTTATGCAATTCTACAATATGTAGCACACCTAAAGGAAGCATTGGACTATTTCACTTTCCTGCAAGAGATAATTGCAGTAGCTCTCGTCGATGCTATCATGCCACTTGTCAGATTCTGCTCTGACCTCCAGGTTGTGTCTTGGAAGTTTTAAATAGCGGAATAGAATTTGGGTTTAGTAAGTCTTACACAATCTCTACAGGATTATATTATTTTGGTCGTTCGAAAGGCCATGTTCAAACGAGAAGACACTATTCGTATAGCAGCAACTATTGTTGTAGTTAATCTGATTTGCATTGAGAGTAAATCAAACGGAAATGAAGAAAACATTTTGCAAGAATCGTCTAGCCAAGCAAGTTGTAGTCAGCAAGCAGAAATACCTAGCAGGAGGGCGGGTAATCTGTTCTTGGAACTAAGTGGATTGTTTAGGAGATGTCTTACCCAGCAGGTGTGCTTTCTAGAAAATTATATGAAATTTCATTTTCATACCTTTTATGTTCCTTTAATGTTTGGTTCTTGATACATCAACTTGTATTAGATAGGTTGGAGTCAAAGAGATATTGTATGAGGGTCTTGTTAAACTAGTCATGTCAGACCCATCATGCACAAGCTCCATCTTGGATATTCTCTGGCCTCATTTCTTGCAGGTTTACACAGAGGTATTCGATTCCGTGTTTACTTAGTCACACTAGTTTTTCTTTCTTATTTTCCTTCTAGAATTTCTTTGAATACCTCACTTGTGTGCATAAGTTCATGCTGTTGGCTTGTCAGGACAAAGATTTTCCTCTTCAGCTTGATCCTTGCTTCAGGTTGGAGAATGGAAAAGTTCGCCAAGTAGAACCACTGGATCACCTTTTGTCATGCGTCTCTTGGATACTTCATCAGTCCCATGGTGTTAATCAATCAGAAAATTCATGGCAGTGCTTTGGCTTCTCACTATCACAACAAGAGAATGAGGTAATGCTATAAATTCCAGGTAAGATGTGGGTGTTGCTACTTTTCTTGTTTGAAAAATTCAGGCATTCCCTTTCTTGGAAATATAGTGTAGGCTGGAAAAGCAACATCTGCAGAATTATTCTCAAAAGCCTTGTCTATGATCAGGAAAAATTTAAAGAACTGCAAATTGCAAGGTCAATTTTCCTGTCATGGAACAAGTTTGAGAAAAGCTTTTTCTTCTGACATGAAACTTTCTCTCATTTGTGACTTTTCTCATGTGTGATAACAGATTATGAAGTCCAGGCAGCAGAATCTTGTCGTCAACATTTGCAGGAAGAGAAAATAATTTGCAATTGTCAGATTTTGCTTCGACTTATTGAGGTCCTTGTTAATATTGTAGTTATTGACCTGGAGAAAGCTGAAAGCTCGGAGAAGCTAGCGCTTGAGAAAGAAATTATGGAATTTTCTGAATTTTATGATTTTATTGAAAAGGAATTAATTAAAAATTCACAGAGGACAAGCAATCAAAAAGGTCCTTCAAGCGACCTCTTGAATAAGATCAATAGTGAGCTAAAAGAGATTGCACAAGTAAATCAAGCAAGAACCTTCTTTTCAACCACAACAGTTCACCATCTTCTAGTTCTTTCCTTTAATTCATGCAAAGTTTATTTTTCAAGCAGACAAAATGCTTCTCAGAAAAGTAGCGAATCATCCACAGCAGCCCTTTGTTTGAAGACGATGTCATTCAGCTTAAAAGTGTGTCTTCGCCATCTGAAGTCTGTTTACTCATTGAAAAGTGAACAAAGTCGTGATCCTTTCAGTGAACTGTTGTGTGGAGATATCAAATGTCTAGGGAAATCAATAATGCAGCTTGTGTTGCAACTCAAGTCCACTGTTGAACAAGAGAAGGATATGAAAAAGAAAGATGCCCAAGGGAAAATAAGTAATGGACATGCAAGGGATCTATTATTCTTATCATTAATGTGCTTGATTGAGTTATTTAAGATGAATTTGTCCGAGGATAATCTGTATGAATTAGTGACTGATTTGCTCACAGTGAATTCTCTAGATTCGTATTTGCATGCAAATGATGCTGCTGCTGCTGCTGCTACTGCTACTGCTGTGGACAACCAAAATATGAGTTGTCTGCATTTGTTTTTAGAGAAAGTAATAGAGCCATTGCATTCCTCACTTCTAGACCAGTCACTTTTTCAGGAATGCGAGGTAATATTTATTTGATGATTGGTCATTCTAAATTTGTCTCTTAATAAGTTAATAGTGTGATTAACAAAGAGCATCTGTTCTGATGCCATATTCCTCTGTCCTATTTCGAAGCAATACCTGTAAGATGCATATTATTTGTTGATTACTTAGTGCTGTTCTAGGCTAGTTATTTATTAAATATATTCTTTATTGGCCTTCTGTAGCAGTGCCTATCTTGTTCCTTGAATTTTCTAAGAGATTGAACTCAGTTTTTGCTAGAGCAAGAAGTATATTAGATGATTTCTTTTTTATCCTAGAGTACAACCAAATTGTGCAAATGTCTAATACATTTAGTCACTTTGCATCTGATAGCCTATTCATTTTGGCTAAGACAATTTATTTTCATCTGATGGCTTATTCAATTTATTGTCCGGTTTTTTTACCCTCTTATCACCATTCCTATGGTTTATGGTCTTCTGGAAAGTATCTAAAATGGAAAAAAAATGAACTTGCTCTTATCAGGTGCTTGCTGAATTATTGTTGATTACTGGAAAAATGTTGCCACCTGGAATAAGAAATTTCCATGGAAGTTGGGCTATGAAAATATGCCAGAGCAGAAAAGTGGAAAATCCGAGCGCAGCACGTAGTGTCTTCTCACTAGCTATTCATCTGACACCAACCCAACCCGATCTCACTGTTGCAAATGACATGGCTACAGAACTGCTGAAAGTTATGGGATCTGAAGATAGTGAGCCTGAAGAGATGTCTGTAAAGTTCTCAGTTATTAATCAATCAACAAGAAATGCTATCTCTACTATCATTTTACAAGTGGCTGAATCTTGTCTTGGTGACTTGGACTGGGTCATCTCAAAGTTTAAGGCAATTTATGCATACAACCGTGAACAACCTGGTCTGATGACTAACCTTCAATTTGGTGAAAAATTGTCAGGACTCGAATTGGAAGAAGTCCTCTGTGCAAGATCAGAATCACTCGTGTATTTATTATCTTCTTTTGTGATGATGAACCTTAAAGGTATGATCACAAAGATCATGAGAATTCTCTCTTTTTCCTAAGAAAAATGATATTACACTGTCTGAACTTGCAGACTCACAAGCAGAGCAGTTACTGAAGGTTGCTACTAGGTTTTACAAAATTTTGGCTCTTGTTGCAAAGCTTCAGATTGCTCCAAAAGGTTACAAACAATTCCTACCTAGCCGAAAGTTTCAGAAGCTAACAGAAGTGACGTGCACAAGGCTAACAAGTCCTCTATACGGTTTCGTGGCTCTTGTTCAAAGGGTAGTTGTATCTGTTCTCCACTTTATCAAAAGATATTTCAACGTTTCATTTTGGTAATCTATAGTCCATGTGAGCTTACTTTTAACTGTAAAAAGTTTCATGATCTTATTTTGTTTTTCAGAATCAGCAAGAAAGAGCTCCACAAAGGGGAATCATTAACAAGATTAAAAGGGAAAATAGATGTATTCCTGATTTGATATTCCAGATTGAAGATTATGAGAAATATCTCATTCAGCTGAGCAAAATGACTAAAGTCAATTTGTTGAGGCACGCTAAGCGCAGCACGGCAAGGGATTTTAAGATTTTGGAAACCAAAAAGGTTCCAGTGGAAGAAGAGGAACCAGAGCATGAGCCTACTCCATCCCATTCTACATCTGAGAATGAATTGAACAGAGAATCTGAAGAGACTGATGATGGTAATATACCCAAGCATGCTTCTCCTGAACCCATCATGGATATTGTTGATGAAGATTCTGAAAATGGTGGAGATGATCAAGAGATATCGATAAGAAAGAAGAGAGCAAAGATGCACAAGGTTGTAGAAAACTCTGATGCCGAATCATGAGAATTCAGTATTCAATAGAATAAACCTGGATTTGGCAGAGGTGTAAGATGGATTTCCGAGGTTTTACTTCCAAAGTCATGTATGCCCATTTAGTCATTTGTTGGAATACAAGAAGTCAAAAATCATAAATATCAAGAAAGGCAAAAAATTCAACTTCTATCACAACTCTCTCTAAGCAAGATTGTAGGATTGCAATGATTGCAAACTTGAACATGCCTGCGGCATCACTAAGTATGTTCATGTTTCTCTGCTCCTATTTTCCTTTATTGTACATTTCACATGGTAAATTACTCTCCATATCATTTCAGCTCTTTTTAGATATTGTTTTATGTTTCAAACATTTCATTTTTTTTTAAAAAGAACCAAACTTCCTCTCCACTCTAATAATAGAGAACTTTCCATGATTCAATTAGCAAATGAACAATAATTAAGGAGTGAGTGACACCAGCTTTGGGCTTCAATAACTTGCTTTCAACATAATTGGTCCTGATAGGACCAATTATGACTAAGTATAGGGGTAGGAAAAATACCAAAATTACGGTATATCGCACATACCGTACCAAAATATACAGAATTACATCGAAAATCTGGTATATCAAAAATTTTGGTACGATATTATATCATACCGAAAAGTTTCAGTACGATATCGATATGCAATTTAATAGTTTGGTATTCGGTATGCGGTACCAATATCGGAATTTGAGTGTAAACTGTATAGAATTTGTGTGTAAATTTTGGTATGGTATCTGTATGATTTTTCTCTATATCGTACCGAACCAGCTCTACCCAAGTACCAAATAAATCCAATTTTTAGTTTTTCTTTAAATTGGGTTTTAATAGGATTTTACATGATAATGGCTAGAACAATGAAATTCTTATGTTGAAGTGCTTCCTAGTTTGGAGATGGTGCGTTTGTTACATTTGGTTACATGATGATGCAAATCTATACTAGATATTAAGTTAATCCACAGATAGACAACATGCCAACAATATAAATAGTGCACTTTTAAGCATTAAAGAAAATCTTCATCACAGTTATAACACTTTCAACTATAAAACTTCATATCAGCTCCATTGATTATCGATGAGTGGTGACAATTAATTTTCTCAAATATTAATATTCTTTATTTTAATTTCTCTGGTACATCTTTACTTCTATACTAATAGTTTATAGCTTTGCTTTTTAATCCTTTGATTCATAAAATATGGCAAATTGAAGATTTAAGAAATTAGGTACCCTAATTTTGATGTTATATGTACTCTTACACAGGACAAGGTACCTTGTCTTTAATAAAAGAATATGCTCCAAGTTTCTAAGAAATTTTGTAACAATCCGACAAAACAATATCTGACTTACAGATTTTTTTTTTAGATTTGGGATATATGACAGATCTTATGCTTGGTTAGTGCCAACTCCCCAACTAAAGTAAAACCACTACAATACATGAAAATTCTAACTTGCACGATATGTTTCTTTCTTATTTTATGAAGCACAAAGTGCTCTTGACGTATCTATATCTATGCATGACAATAAGTGGAGTTCAAATAGAGTTTTTTTTCTTTCAGAAGAACAAAGTGATGTGTCTAGGGACGTTGATAAACACTGTTCTAATGAAGCTTATGCTAATCATGTAACATGAATCTCTTTGTCTTTTGAGTAAAGTTTATTCATTATGCTAATCAATTAATATGTATCTGTTATGCTAATCAAATAATCTTTGTGCGTATGTTAATCATGTAACCTGGTATTAAGCTTATCAAGTAGTTATATAATGTGTCTTGCACAATTAAGTTGTGCGAGCTATGCTAGTCGAGTAACTTGTGTTATTCTAAATTGAGATTTTATTGATGTCTTAATTAGTTATTCTTTTGAAAACTGTTTAACTAAAAAGTATATTCACACACATGGATTTGTGCCCTATCAAACATGCATCGAATTAAAATAGATATATGCTAGTTCTAGTGGATCATTGATGGGGACTAGATATCTGCAATAGTTAAATTAGTGCATTTGGGTACCTTGTAAAAGTTCATGAATACCTAATTCGTTGTCATCCATAGTTGATAAAGTGGTCTTATGATTCTATTCCACCTTGCGTAGTAAATTATTTCAGACAAAACATGATCTCTTAATTATTCTTTTCTAGCAAACTCATGCTTCACATGATATTATTTTTTCTTTGTAAAAACGTCATTGTCTGTCATCTAATATCATCAAGGTCCATTAGTCTACCCTCATTAGTCAATTTTCTCATTTTTCATAATTTTTTTTCTTTTTATTTTTCTTGTTGCTGACTTTGTATATGGATTCACTATTCTTGCGCAGTTCCCCTGCACAAAAATCCTACTGCCATTTGGATGAAGAATACTGAACGCCTGCCTTGTGAAAAATTCTCTGTCCTGGTGCAAGAATGTTCAAAGGGTCATAAATCTCCTTCCTCTGAGAAAACCTGTCCCATTGGTCTCCAAAGTGGGCTCTCCACTCCTCTTGCGTGGTGTAGTGTGGCAAGTACTGCTTCATTCTGATTCCTGCCCTGTTACAGAATTCCAACACCTCACTGTTCAGCTTCAGGGCTTGTTCCAAGCTCCTTTGAGATGGAGCAGAGGACAGAAATGCCACCAAGTAGAAAATTTCTTCATCCGGAACCACTGCAGATGTTCTGTTGTCCCACCTGCATTTGTATTCAGTCTCAATTAGGATTTATAAGACATGTCATGGCTCGAGGAACAACAATTCTAACATATCAGAATATTACGAAATACAGGTTTGTTTGCTGAATAACCATTCTAACATATCGGAATTAAATCTGAGCACTGTGTTTGTTTGGTTTGTGGAATAACAATTCAGACATTTCGGGGTTATAGTTTTGGTTGGTATTATTAAGTTTTGAGCTTCTAGTGTGATTGAATGCAGGAATAACTACTGGAAGTACTCACTTTATTCTGTTGAGTGGGTAGAGCAGAATGGGGCCATTGCTGTTGTCTTTGAGAATTTTGCCAAAGACTTCCCTGGCGAAATCATGGATTCTGCTTCTTGGCACGAAGAGGTTAAGCCATGGATGGGGGATCTCCCACAAGCCGACCGACCGCAGCTTCAGCTCGGAGACATGAACTCGATCCAAGAACTCCAAGTAGGAAACCTCCGATTGGAAGAGTGTCGACGGAATGTACCTCAACTTAGACAAGAGTTGCTCAACTTGCTGCAATTAAACCCATACAAAAATTGTTAATCTAGTAGAGATACATAAAAGATTTAAGCTTTAAGTGCAAGTATACCTTGTTCTTGGATTCAACTTCCTCTCGGTTGAAGTTCTTGGTCATCTCCAGGCAAAACAAAACCCTGCCACCCGAATCAAATTTGCTGGCTCGAACAGGATCTTGTGGGTCGAATGATGATCTCCAGCCGTTGAGAATTCCTGTTCTATTTATTATCACAAACCCCTCGACGTAGTCGAAGCTCTCCATCGACGACGCCAGCATCTCCTGGTCCTCCATGAAGCTTCTGAAATCAGAGTACAGAACTCTTATCCATTTCACCTGCAACGAAGATGAGCATCTATCGATCTATCATCACAGTCACTGACTGACTAATTCTCAATAGGAGTTATCGTATCGATGTATTACCATCTTCGGTGCTGGCTCGAGTGCGATCCGAGCTCTGGTGATGATTCCAAACTGGCCGAGGCCGCCAAGAACAGCATGGAATAGATCTGCATTCTCTTTGTTGGAGCAGTTCATCACCTCGCCTTTGCCTACCCCCGACAATCGTTAATTTGCGATTTTTACGTTGATGAATTTAATTTATAGTTTTCTTTCCTTGTTGTTGTTGATTCGAATGGCACAAACCTGTGACGACCTCGAGCTGGAGGACGTTGCTGATCTGGGGGCCGTGCCTGAAGGCCTGGCCGCTGACGCCAGCGTTCGACAGCGTTCCGCCGACGGTGAGGTGGAGGTAGTCCGTCCACGACTTGGGCGCCATCCCCTGCTTCAAGCTCTCCCGCAGCACGTCAATCCACAGCGCTCCGCCGGAGGCATCCACGTACGCCTCGGCCCCTGGCCGCACCACCACCAGCGTCATCCCGCTGGCGGCGGCGAGCGACTCCATGTGCAGGACGACGCCGCCGGCGGCCTGCGCCTGGCCGAGCAACGAGTGCCCGTGGCCGCGTGCCGACACGGTTAGCGTCCCCGACCGCCCACCGCCTTGCCGGAACACGTGCCGCACGGTGGCAGCCACGTCGTTGGCCGACGCAGGGTGCACCACCGCCGCAGGGATCAGGCGGCGCCGGTTACCGAAGTCCCGCGCGGCGGCTGACAAGTCGGACTCGTCGAAGCTCAGGCGGCCTTCGAGGCGGAGCGACCCCAGCGGCGGCGCCACCGGGGCGGAGACGTGCATGGTGGCGGCGCCAGCGAGGGCCACGGCGACGAAGAGGTGAAGGAAGTAGCTGCTGCTGCTGCTGCTTTGCATGGTGAATTGTTTAGTTATTTACGAGGAGCACATTCGCAATGTGGAAAGAAGAGGAATTGAGAGAATTTAAAGGGCCGAATCGAAGTAAAAATATTTTAATGAATTATAATTAAATAAAGATACACGAGCGATTCTGTCAAAATTCAGATTTATTAATTTGTTTTTATAATCTTTTTTCTTTCTTTCTTTTTTTGTCACCATGAAAAAAGATGTGTTTCATATACAAAGACAAGCACCGTGACCCACGGCCGACTGTAGTTGTCGGTTTTAAATCATTGTTAGTCTCAACTATTTACAACATGAAACTTGGAAACGCAATTAATGTGCCAAAAAAGATTAATTGTTAAAAATTTTTAAAACATAACATTTTAAACATGTTACGAGATTAATTGTCATGTTTAACTCAATTGTTAAGCACAATTAGATTGTCTGTGATCCCACGTTGATAATGATAGTCATGTTGATCGGGGCAAGATTTCGAATGAGTTACCCGTAACGAATCCTACTAAAGATTCCTGGATCACAAGATGGTACATGCCTTACCTTGAAGGGCCCTGGTTCCACTAATGGAATGGATAAAAAGCTGCACAATTAGACCCTACCCCTTATTCAACCAATGTAGGAGGGGGTCCTTGCGTTGTTGTCGCCGGCCGGCTACCCGTCCCCGGTCTAAGTGGTGAGCCTTTTTCCCAACACTAAGACTCAGTTGGGGAGGGCCCTGCGTGGCCATGACCGCGAACAACAACTACTAACTCGTTTGATTATGAGGCTCGATGAATTTGCCATCTCGGGCCTTCAAGATTTCGACAGAGCAAAAGGCGCTAAGGATGATTGAGTGTCGGAGGGCCCGAGTGATAAAGAATTGTTATCGATTTCCTATGATTATGCATTTGTTTGTTTGAGATGTGAATCTCATTTCAAATGTTTTTTTTTAAATATTCTTTGAAATGATTTATGAAAAGGGGAGCAGGACCATCCTAAAGCAAAAGGCTAATAACGGGAACAAAATTATACCTCTCCTTTCATGTCTCTTACAACTCACTATGTTCCATTTAGTTCTTGTCCCTTAGGTTGGAACGAGAATTTCATAGAGGGGACCCTCCGGTCATAAGATTTTCGACCAAGGATTACATTTTGGCTTTCCGATTGATCGATCGGGCAAGAGTTAGCTCAACTCATCGATAGCTAAATCACTTGGAGTCCTCCCAAGGAAACATGTACACAATCTAAGGCTTTTGAAAGGAGAGAGGCCAATAGGTCGAATGGATCATTATATGAATGATAGAGTTATTAGACGTCGGAAAATTTGTGAATGAATATAGCTAGTAAACATCGAGAACTCATTGAATACCGAATCCAATGAATCAAAATAGATCTAGAAGGGGTCCCAAATGCTTCAAGAAATGAGCTCATCGAATGAGGTGATGTAATTAACCATGGTGCTTTTGGACATCATGTGGGGAGCAAAATACATGGCATTGGACCAACCTAAACACCACCTCACATTGCTTAGTACAAAGTGTGTCTTTTGTGGCCCTCTCCCTATGAGAATGAGATATCGCTATCTTGCTTTTCTTCGTACGAGTAAATATTGATAGGTTAGATCTAAACTTTGTACTCGAATCCTAATCAAACATGTTCAATTTTCTCGGTTCGGAGCTTAGCAAGAACAATGCCAATCGACATCAAATGCGAACCACTATATTCGTTTAAAATTACGAAATTATGACAAATTAAAATTTATTGAGATGACATGTCGTTGGTTAAGTTTCGCCATTAGTGATCGAAGAGTTTCATGTGAACCCTTCGAGAGGAACGCTTGTGGAGAGGTGGGGTTGCGAGTACACAAAGAATCCATTTGATTTAAGTAGCAAAGATTGTGTTGTCTCAAAGGTTATTGTCATCTTAGATCTTCCATATGAATTTTATTTCACATGTTTTTGTTGGTGATTCAATCGTGAAATGTCGATACATTATTCACAAGCTAAGGCAGGAAGGAAAAAAAACATCCCAATCTAGATGTTGTTGATGACCAATTACTCGGGCTAAAGAAGGTTAAAAAGATGAAAGAAATACTTAATGTGCTAATTGAAGATGTTAAGATCAAAACTACAATTGAAGTAGATTTGATTTAGAATAAGTCATACGACTTAGTCAACCTAGTTCAAGCCTTAGATGAGCTTAATTCTCTTAAGTTCTATTTCTAAGTAGTTGGGACAATTTTGATTTGTAGGCTTAATTTATACCTTTATTTGAATTAATAAGGACGGCTTAAACCCAAACTAGTTATGTAGTCTATATAGGTCTCTTCTAAATGAATTTTCTCTTAGTTTTTTTTAGAATTTTTAGGTCACCATATAGTTATAAATAAAGGAGGTGATGGTCACACATATATTTTTATAGCTTGTTTCAATCTAAAGTATGACAGGACTTTTATTTGTTGGTTCTTCATTGAACTAGAACTTATCAAGACATCCCCTGTGACTTTCAAAGACTTAGAGAGTGCTTGGTAAAAGAGTTTAGGGATCAAGAATGAGAATGAAATTTATTTCATTGCCATATCTGGTGCTTAGTAGACGAAACGTGAAGGACAATCGGAATGAGAATTTCGTTTTGATATTCATGAATTGATAACCTAATCTCTCCTAGATATCTCTAAACTCATTCTCTCATTCATTCTCTTTTTATTTTTATCAAAAAAACCTTCTTCTTCTCCTCCACGTGCTCCTCCTCCTCCTTGTTCTCCTTTTCCTCCTCCTTCGCCCTTCCCCTCCTCCTCATTTTCCTCGTCCTCCTCCTCGTCCTCCTCCTCTGCCTCCTTCCCCTCCTTCAAAATTTTTAAATACACAAATACTAACAATAGTCAAATGGGAAAACATACAGATTTATCATTTCAAAACAAAGAACGAAGAACATTTATGTTGTTCATAAATTTATATGGATATAATAAAATGGTTATGTCCATGATTTTTTATATTTTACTTATAAGGATAGAATGAAAATTTTGACCGATCCATTCTATGTGACAAAAAGGTGATTCGCTCGTCCCAACGCCCAAGCCAACCGGTCCATAGGCCAACATGGAGGAGGTAAATCACACGTGGCTACTTGCCATTAGTGCAAATGATCAAGGCATGGGGAGGTATATACTTGGACGTGCCGAATTTCGACCTTAAGACCTCATGTGACAACATCTCATGCCTTAACCATCGCACCGCTCCGAGAAGACGACCAAGTATCATTAATTCAATAATCATTCTCATTACTATTAACCCCTTATCAAAATTTATTATCATTTTTAGTTCCGAATTTATACAAGCGCCTCCTTGTT
>JBAMIE010176296.1:0-14075 GCA_037177295.1 Kaempferia parviflora | reverse complement strand
AAGTTATTTTATTCAGGTTATTGGTGAAACACAAACCGTTTCTTTAAATTATTTTGTCAAGACTACATGTATCTCTATGGGTTTTCAAAGAAATTCCGAGAATGATATCAGACCAGACCAAAATACTTTGGAGGTTTTGCACATTTATGTAAAAATTGCATATGCTGTGTGGGAATATATAATAATATGCTTGTATGAAATTTGAAGGTCAAGGCACCACTTTATGTTTTTTAGTTTAGAAAATCTGTTTCTCGATGGGTCCAATAATAAACGGAAATTTAAGATTTGGAATTTCTGTTTCTGTCTTTTTTATAATACATTTGATTTTGATAAGTATGTTTATGCTGGATTGCATTTCATTTTTTGGTTGATTAGGCTTCTATGTTTGTTCTCATCTAAAATATGCTTGCATTTAGTACACAGCAGCAGGCAATGAAGGCCCTGCAGTTCTTCTTGTTCATGGTTTTGGGGCTTTCCTGGAGCATTTCCGAGGCAATATTGACAACATTGCTGATGGTGGATTTCGAGTTTGGGCTGTTACTCTATTAGGTTTTGGGAAGTCAGAAAAACCAAATATTATATATACTGAGTTATTCTGGGCTGAATTACTGAGAGATTTTGTTGTTGATGTTGTCAGAGAACCTGTTCATCTTGTTGGCAACTCCTTAGGTGGTACGTCCTAGCTTGTGCTTAACTTTGATCAATTTTATTGGAGAATTATGAGTCCTGTTGAATCATAATATTTATTTTCTTACTTTGTACTTGTGAGTTCATGCTTGGTGATACGATTCTCTAGGAATTTCTTAACACTTGTCATTTTCAGGTTATTTTGCTGCTATGGCTGCAGGTCTATGGCCTTCTTTAGTAAAGTCTGTTGTTCTTATAAACACAGCTGGCTTTATTGTTCCCTCTTATTCTTCATCTCCAGTAGTTAATGTAAGTTGATCTAGGTTGTAAATTAATCATTTAAAAAGGAAATTACTTTCATATGACAAGTATTATATGTAATTGTTAACTAGTGGGTAAAAGGATAAATTAACCCAAGTATTTTTAAACCTGAAAGAAGAGGAGCCTTAGAAATTGGAAAGAAAGCATAAATCATGTCAGATATATCATACATGTGCCTGAATGTGCTCCGTTTGATGGGTAAGGATAAGTTAACCTGAGGATTTTTTAAACCCCAAAAATGGAGCCTTAGAAATTGGAAACAAAGCAGGTTGTATCGAACACATCATATATGTGCTTGGATGAGAACTGAACCCCTTTGTTTCTAACAGAATTAGTTGAGCTGTTTCTTTAAAGAATAGATATTCTTGAGCATTCTGAAAGTCAAAATCGTATTACCCATTCTATTACGATGTACATGTAACATTGCCAGTAGTATCCATCTTTATGATAAAAGACAACCATTCCAGTTTTATTTCAATTATCTTGTCGAGAAATTCAAGCACTAGATTCTTGGATATAGGGTTGAGACTCACAACTTAAATGCTTTTAATTTCAGGAAAGGAGAATATCTGCACTTGCATGGTTGCAGGCACAAGTGCTGTTGTTATATCTAAGGTCAAGAGCTGGCCAGCTAATTCAAAAGTGCTATCCAACTGTATGTAAATTTCTAGAGGCAGCTTTTCAAGAATCAAATATATAGTATTTATTTCAATTTTTATATTTGAACTTATACGAGCAAGTATATCCATTGATTTTACTGAAGCAACACTAATGCTGCAGACACAAGCTTTTACATAGCATTTTTTATTAAAATTTTATTTATGTTAATTGAAGATATTTATAAACATATTTTTCAAATAAAATTCTCTCTTTATTCTTCCCTCTTCCGCTTCTTTTCTTCTATAGCCTATTGCTGCACTTCCTCATCCTACCTTCACCAAACCTTAGACCCTCTCTCTCTCCTCTTCACTCTCACTCTCACTCTCACTCTCACTCTGGCCCTTCCTCCACTCACATAGGCCACTACCTACCACCTTCTCCTCCTTCCTTTTATACACTGTCCATAGAATTACTCTCTTTATTCCCACTTCTCCCTTCTCTTTCCTCTCTTGTAGCCCACTACTATGATCTCTCTCCCACAACTCGTCTCTCTTCCTCTGCATCTCCTTCCTCTGTCTCCTATGGCTCACTTTAAGTCGACTCCTCCTATATAGTCTTTCTTTCTTTTCCCCTCTCCCCTCTCCCCTCTCCCCTCTCCCACCATTTCCCTCTATGAAGAAGTGCTCCTGGTTTTATCCTCTTCCTCTCCATTGTATTTCTCTTCTATCTCCCATGATTTCTCCTTGCACTCTGATGACATCTCCTTCCTCTTTGCTTAGTCACGTGCTCCTATCACCCATATTTCATTCTCCGTTCCTTGTAATGATGGTAGAAAACCACAATGAACTAGGAAAGAAATGAGAAAGGAAGATATGGTGGGAATAGAAGAGCAAGAGGGAGTGGGAGGAGGTGGACAACAAGTTATTGGGAAGATGATGAAGAGGAGCAAAGCAAGGTTTATCAGGGATTCAGGGGTATCTGAATAGGAGGAAGTGAGGCGGAAGAGAAGAACAGGGAGAGAGAAGAATAAAATATATATCTATACACTTGAAAAAAATATTTTGATTAAATACTACTGTCAACAGCCAACAGTTTTTCATTTGTTAATAATTATTCTTTTAAATGAAATTGAAAAATTTATATATGGTTATGGACTTGATCAAAACTGTAAAAGTGTGAAAACTTATAATGGTTGTTCTCACCCTTTACCTATCTATATACTAACTTTATAAATAGATCCCGGTGTACTTACCTAATTTAAGTGAACTTCTAATAATTTGCAAATAGGTCTCTTGCACTCCCCCGCAAGTTGGCTTCTAAATATTGTAAAATTCCAACTTGTTATAAATCTATTTAACCTCTCACTTAGAAATCTGCTATTTTTTGTTTGATAATCCAACGATCTGACTCTACAAATCGACTAATCCTAGAGGCCAGTCCTACGGAAGTTTTCCATCAGCGACTAGGGTAAATATGAGAAGTGCTTGAGTTGTTGGACATTAGTAGCCGACCTTCATAGGTCTCTTCTCGCTAATGAGAGTCATGCTCCACTTGAGTACTCAACCATGACTCGTAACATGGCCCAGTGGGCCTAGGCCCATGGATAATCGTATTTCGCGCTGCGTTCGCAACACAGCCGCTCAGCCAGTGGGCAGGCCCATGGGTAATCATACTTCGTGCTGTGTTTCGTCCTTTTCCATCAAATAGAGCATAAACAAGCTCCAGTCGAGGATTGATCTGTGATGCTCTGGAGATCCACCAAATGACTTTACCGCTGCACCGTGCCCTGAGGGGAGAAATCTGCTAATTGATCATTGGAGTTAACAAATAAAATAAATTGATGATCTCTTTATATTGCATCTGTTACTTATAAAGTAATTGCCAATCTATTTATATATGATTTGTTCTCATGAAATATGTAATTGAAAACTATGTTCACAACATCCGAATTATCCCAATATAACTTCAGACATCAACTAACTAGGGATATTTTTGAACTTGGTTATCGACTGTCTAAGCCTAATAAACTCATATATAGCTATTCTTCCTCTTCACTTGATCATAATAATTTGCTTCTTGCTTGTCTATGATCTCATATTACCTCTCACAAGAACATAGTAACCTATGTGGATTTACTATCCTAGAGAAAATCTGCTCCTAGAGACCTTTTCCTGGAAAATTGTAAAAGTGTTGCAAAATCTTTAAAGTTGCCTCCTAATGATCATGACATGGAGTTTAAGAAATTGATCAATTGCACTCACATTGAATGAGGTGCCAGATTTGGTGATAATATGGTACCTCAATTGTTCCAACTAAGTTCCAATATTTCTCTGGATTAGATTATATCTTTTCTTGTCTTTGCCTTGACATTATGAATCATGAAAGTTTTGTTGGAATTCTAAATCAAATTGCATGTTTGGAAGATTAAACCAAAGGAACTCAAAACCAAATTATTTTGGACTTCATCAAGTCAAGTTGGATTAAATTATCTAGTGGCTAATTAAGTTAGCATGATGAGTTAAATTGTCAAATACATGCATTTGATATAATAATGTATTTAATATAGGAAGAACCAAATTGTTTTTGGACTTCCTTTGTCATGGCTATATAAGCCAAGTTGTATCATGAAAAAGAGATCAAAAGAAAAAAGTTATATTTCTTCCGTAGTTATATTCTTCCTCTAAATTGTTACTCTACTCTTCTATCCCCAAATATCATATCTCCTCCTTGAATTAGTATCAGAGCCAAAGGTGAGGCTCAAGAAAAATGGCATCTAGAAATGTTGCTACTCCATTTCCGCATACTTTCAATGGAGAAGATTATGATTATTGGAGTAGCAGATTTGAAGTTTGAATGAAAGCATTCGACTTATAGAATATAGTCGATTAAGGGTTTATTGAGCCTGAAGATGAACACATCTTGAGTGATACTGAAAAGAAAATTTTGGTGGGTAATCGAAAAAAGGACACTCGTGCTCTCAATCAGATCAATCTTGCAATAGACAAAGGGGTGTAAGAGAAAATCCGCAAAGCAACAACATCAAAGCAACCTTGGGAAATTCTACAAAACGTTATAAAGGTGATGAACAAGTGAAGAATGTTCAACTTCAAATTTTGAGATTAGAATTTGAAAAATTAGTGATGAAAGAAAATGATAGTGTTGTCGAGTATTTTACAAAAGTTGGTTCTATAGTGAATCAAATGGCTTCGAATGGTGAAGGTTTGGATGATCTCAGAATTGTACAAAAGCTACTTCGTTCTCTTCTTGAAAGATATTTTAGCCTTATTACTGTTATTGAGTAGACGAGATTTGAAGAGCACGACTTTAAAGGATCTACAAGACATTCTGAAAGCCCACGAAGTGAAGATCAATTTATTATTTTCCCAATCATAACAATCTGATCAAGCTCTTAAATCCCAAGTTTTTATTAGAGGTCGTGGTTCATCCTATCACGGCAGGGGCAAAAATTTCAAAGGGCGTGGTGATTCAAGCTCTCGCGGAAGAGGAAGAAATATTCAACAATACCATTAAAATAACATCAATGAAAACCAAAGTTTCAAGTTTCAAGGAGGAAGAGGAGATGGTGGATATCAAAGAGGTCGAGGACGTGGTTATATTGAATGTAGCTATAGTAAAAAACCAGGACATAAAGCTATAGATTGTTGGCACAAACAAACAGATGATAAGAAAAATGGTTACATCAAGTGTAGTCACTGTCACAAGTCTGGACATAAAGCGGCAGATTGTTGGTAAGAAGATGACAAGCAAACTGAAAGTGACATTATTCATCGAAGTAAAAATGAAGAAACTTTGTTGCTTGCTTCCAATGACAACAAAGTTGATGAAATGTGGTACCTAGATAGTGGAGCTAGCAAACACATGACCTTATTTCCAGTCTATCTAAAATTGATCGGTGAAGTGATGATTGGTGATGCTAGTACTCACAAAATTGAAGCAATTGGTGAGATTTACTTTAAAACTAAGTTTGGAAATATTGAGAAAATGTCTAAAGTTTATTTTGTTCTTGGTTTGAAAAGCAACTTGTTCAGTGTTGGTCATCTAATGAAGAAAGGGTATGATTTGCATATGCATCATAATGCTGGCACTGTATCAAAAGGCAATCAGGTTATTGCAAAGATTGGTGCGACATCTGACAACTTATTTTCTCTCAAACTTGAAACTACAAATTTATCTTGTTTAACTGCTGTTGATAAAGAGGTTTCAAAGCTGTGGCATGATAGGTTTGGACACTTGAATTATGGAAGTTTAAAGTTGTTATAAAAAAAAAATGGTTAGAGGACTTCGAAAGATTGACCAAGTTGAAGAAGTTTGTGAAACATGCCAACTTTGAAAGCAACACAGAGATCCATTCCGACAACCAACAAGCAACTTGGAGAGGAGCTTGTTCATTTTAACCTTTGTGGAAATATGCCAACAGAATCATTTGGTGGGAGTAAGTTCTTTATTACTTTCATTGATGACTTCACAAGGAAGGTCTGGATTAAATTTCATTGATGACTTCATTGATTACCTTTGTGGAAATATGCCAACAGAATCACTTGGTGGGAGTAAGTTCTTTATTACTTTCATTGATGACTTCACAAGGAAGGTCTGAATTAAATTTCTCAAAGAAAAGTCACAAGATTTCAAGCTTTTAAAGAATTTAAAGTTGAAATTGAGAATTATACAGTGCTTCGTATCAAAACTTTAAGAATTGAATGTAGTGGCAAATATATTTCAAATGAAGCTGAGAAATATTTTAGAGAACATGGTATAAAGCATGAGTTGACATCTCCCTTTACACCACAACAAAATGGTGTAAATGAAAGAAAATAGAACTATTGTTGAAAATATAAGATCACGCTCAAAAGAAAAAATTTACCAAATGAATTTTGGGCAGAAGCTATTTCTTGTGCAGGTTATCTTATTAATCGTTCTCCAACAAGCTTGAAAGATTGCACACCACATGAGGCATGAGTATGGAAGAAAGTTTGATATTCGACATTTAAAGGTGTTTGTGAGAGTTGCTTATTCATTCATTCTACAAGCAAACAGAAACAAGTTTGATGACAAATCTAAAAAGTGCATCTTTATTGGATACAACTAAAGAAGCAAAGCCTACAAGCTGTATAATCCAAAGACCAAAAAGATTGTGATAAGCCGTGATGTTCTTTTTGATGAAGATGTAAGTTTTGATGATCCAAAAGACAAAGAAAATAAGATCCACATTCCTTCATTTAGTGAACATGAATCAGAAAAAGACAATTCTTCTCATTCACCAAGAAATTCACCAAGTTCTTCAACAAGTCCCCCACTAAGGAAAATGCGAAGTGTGCAGGAACTTCTAGATTCAACTGAGCCAATTGAATATGATGATTATGTACTCTTTGCTTTCTTTGCACGAGAAGAACCAATTTCCTTTGATGATGTAAATAAGGAAGAAGTATGGAAAAAAGCCATGAAAGAGGAGATAGTTGCCATTGAAAAAAATGGAACTTGGGAGCTTACTACTCTTCCTTGACATAACAAAATCCATTGGTATTAATGGGTATATAAGATAAAAAATGAATGCAAATTGCTCCATCAATGCATAAAGCAAGGCTTGTAGCAAAAGGATACGAGCAAAAAAAAAAGAAGATTATTTCGATTAATGATTTCTCTTGCAGCTCGAAATAATTAATTTTTTTTTTCAAATGGATGTCAAGTCAACATTCTTAAATGGTGTTCTTCAAGAAGAAGTCTATCTTGAACAACCTCTTGGTTTTATTAAAAAGGGTGAAAAAGATAAAGTCTACAAGTTGAAAAAGACTTTGTATGGGCTAAAATGCCCATTAGAGCATACTCTTTACACCAAATCAAATACATCTGGAGGCTTTATATTTGTAAGTCTTTATGTTGATGATCTTATTTTTATTAGCAATGATTTGAAGATGCTAGATAATTTCAAACTCTCAATGAAGAATGAATTTGAAATGATTGATTTGGGAGAGTTACACTATTTTCTTGGATGGAATTTTCATCACTCTGGAGAGTTATGCAAAAGAAATTTTGAAAAAATTCAGGATGGAGTATGCAAATCCTATTTCAAATCCTTGTGTTGTAGGATTAAAGTTGAGCAAGCATGCTGTAGGGAAATTGGTTAATTCGACTATGTTTCGAAGTTTGGCTGGAAACTTAATGTATTTAACTATTACAAGGACAGATATTACATATGTGTAAGTTTGGTGAGTAGGTTTACGGGGAAACCATTCTCTAATCACTAGGAGACAACAAAGAGAATCCTTAGATATATGAAAGGAACTCTTGATTATGACATCTTCTATCAAGTAAGTGTACCAGTTAATCTTATTGGTTACCCACAGTGACTTAGTAGGAAGTATCGAAGATAGCAAAAGCACATTAGGTTATGTTTTTGATTCTGGAAGTGGAGCTATAGCATGGTGTTCAAAGAAGTAGTCTTTCCACTACAAAAGCAGAATACATTGCTGCTTCTTTTGTAGGATGTCATTTACTTTGGTTGAGTGTCATTTTTGGAGAATCTCAAAAATGGTCAAGAAGGCCCCACAACCTTGTTTTGTGATAACAACTCAACAATTTCAATTTCAAAGGATCCAGTTCTTCATGGAAAAACAAAACATATTCGAATTCGATATCATTTCTTAAGGGAGCTTGTGAATGAAAATATTGTTCATGTTGAATATTGCAGGACCAATGAACAAAAGACTGATATCTTCACTAAACCACTTGGAAGACCTACTTTCATAAAAATTGCATCAAGCTTAGGAATGAAGAGCAAGTTTGGTTTACGGGAGACATTGTTGGAAGTCTAAACCAAATTGCATGCTTGGAAGATTAAACCAAATTGTATTGTTGGAACTCTAAACTAAATTATTTTGGTCTTCATCAAGTCAAGTTGGATTAAATTATCTAATGGCTAATTAAGTAAGCATGGTGAGTTAAATTGTCAAATACATGCAATTGATATAATAATGTATTTAATGTAGGAAGAATCAAATTGTTTTTGGACTTCCTTTGTCATGGCTATATAAGCCAAGTTGTATCATAAAAAAAAAAGAGATCAAGAGAAAAAAGTTACATTTCTTCCGTAGCTATATTCCTCCTCTAAATTGTTACACTGCTCTTCTATCCCCAAATATCATATCTTTGCCTCCTTCATGTTTCAACTTTCTTAGCTCCCAACATATAGACTTAAACATGCCAAACACATCTTCCATTGTGAGATATCGTCTCCTTTTTGAACAAGCGATCTTTATACCAAACAAATACTTCAAATTAACTAAATGACGTGACCCTAATCTGAATGTGTTGTGACCAACACGGAGTCTATTGTGAAGCCATAACCAATTTATAGGTTCATAAAGTATTTATATGAAAATCCTCATTTTATTGCTAACTATTTTTTTTTAAATTGAAAATCTTAATACACTAGTTTGTAAAACATTTTTTTGTAACTGTTTTTTTAAAATTATTTAATAAATTTTTATGTTACTGTGTAAATTTTTTATTTTATAAATTACTTTTTTTAAAAAATATTTTTATTATTACATTTGTGCTTTATGGGTGAGCTTGGGCCTTATGCATGTCAAGCATGACATAGGAAACTTGTGTTCAAGTACTTGCTAGGCCATAGGTAGTACCAACTCAGGTTGTTCTAAGCTGGCATGACTCATCTAGAGTTATATTGAGACTTACATGGCCCTAGAGGTGTTTAATATTTGTCCTAGGTTTTGTCCATAACACCTTTACATGCGTATTGGTTTTGTGAATGTGGAAAAGACAATCAGGAACCCTCATTGCGTATGGGGCTGCTTAGATTTAGCATGCACAAATATAAATGGTGTGAGCGAGCACAAGGACGAGATAGAAGTGTGCCTCCTAGATGAGGTGAGATACAGTTCATGAGTTTTGTGTGTAAATAAAGACTAAGTGATGATTGCTCCCGTGAGCAAAGACAAGGTGATCCTTGTGCTTGTGAAGAAGACGAGGTAATAACCTAGGAGGACATAGTCTACGTGTAGGCAAATAACATTCGAAGAAGAACAATAGAAATACAAACAATGCATAAGGAATCCCTGGAATTGGCGACTTTGATATCATTTTAGAGTGCGGAAAATTCTTCTTGTAAATTTTCATATACATGCATGTTTATTTACTGAATTGAAGGTAGGTACTTAATAAGAAAAAAATCATGTATAAAACTGGAGCTTATGCTATAGTTTATGCATGATTCTCATAGTTAACCTTAATCTTTGTTTTACTAAAGTGACATGTGGTTTGGTTCTTACCATTATTTTGATACAGAACATCGAACGGGCAGACAGTTGGCTGATTGGTGAAATTCTCAGGGCTGTATCCTTGTACATTTTTTACTAGTGCTAATCAACTCTATCTGGCTAACTTTTACCTGGCCTTTTTTTGAAAAATGTTTTTTCTGTTATTGGAATGTACTATCTGATAAATCATGACTAGGCTTCTGTAAAACCTGTAGTTATAGTGCTGATTTAACTGATGGTTTGCCTGAGATTTTGAAATTAGAGGTTGCAATTAGCTACAATTCTTTACTATTTCTGTATTTATTAAAAAAATTAGTGTCAGGTTGCCATGGTAGAAATAACTGCCAGATTTCCAATTGAAAAGAGTTCTCTGAAATGCCAGTGACTTTGTACTCCATGGCATTGAAATGCTTCTTTATTAGTTTTCCAGTGGAACCATCTCTTTCATATTTTTCATGACTGTTTTTCTAGCAAGCTATCCAACTAAAGTTTTGTTGCAAGAAAATTTTATCATGCACTGGAGGGTTCATTAGAAAGTTTATGTTGTTTCTTTTTGCCACTCCTTATCAATGCATATCCTAAATGGTTTTCCTCTATTGTTTTCCTTTTTTTTTATCATACTGAAAGGCATTTTTCTTGTTAACCTTCTCTTCTTTGGATCACAACATGAGGGGGACTTTGAGTTTTTGTCTTCCATTTTTTCTTCTTTGAACCTCAACCAGTTTTTCTCTTATGTTCACATGCTGCTGATGTACCATGTCAACCATAGGAACCTCATCTGGTGATTCCCTTCTTCAGTCTGTTGCGCATTGCTGATGCGGACTGGATTAAAGATATTTGTTACTGAAAGTATCATGTTATTCTATCCTATTTACATGGTATATATGGATTGAATGCTAGTGGTGATCTGAACAGAGAAAATAATCTATTCTCAGGTTGTTAAAGTCTAGCAAAAGGTTAAGCTGTCCTTTCCTCTAAGACCTCGAGTGCTTTCTTTTATATTAGTTATTTGCCAATGTTTATGGTTTAGTTTGAGGAAGAGTGTTCAGAGGATTAGGGTTAAGAGGTTATTATGCTATTTCCATGTTAATATTTTTAGGATTATAACTACGTGTAGAGTCCTATGCCTGTACAAGTGGTTATTCCATTAACAATACAATACAATAGTTCTGTTTCCTAAATTCTAAGTAAATTAATTTTTTGTGGGTTTTGAAGGTAGGTGGGTTGTCATTAGATTCAAGTTTGCCATTGAAACTACAATTGTGCATGTATTGAAAAAATTAGTGCATAGAGACTTGGACTCGTATCAATAGGTAATAGTCATCATCACTGATCATGTTTTATATTCAAGTGCTTCCTTATCCATTATTTTGCTATGTACTTGGATGCGTTACCTTTATGTCTGTACACACGTTCAGTTGACATGGCATAAGACGATAATGCTTCTGATTAAGAGTGAATACATGAAATAGGGATGAATAGGTTTCGAGATACTAAACCATGCAAACTCTTTGTTCCTTAACCAAAACCAGTCATTTGATCCTGGTGTAGCTTTTGTTCTGGAAAGTGTCGTGAACTTCAGCCTGTCTATTCCACTCAATTACCTACTCAACTCTTTTGGGGGAGAGGTATTGGTCATACAAGTAAGTTTTATAAACGAAGGATTCACATGGCAAATAAATTTATCAGCTGGTGATTAATTTTCCTCTCAACAAACTCAGGGGATGAAAGACCCACTGACGAAATCTGAAGCATTCTTGTCTATGATCAGATCACATTGCAGCAAAGCCAGAGTCAGCGAATTGGATGCAGGTAACTTCGCAAAACATATGATGTAAAATGAATTCATATACATTTTTATTTGTAGATATTTTAACTCCCTCTATTTCCATCTTTTAAAATTTTTCTTCTTTTATGTCATGATTCTGTTAGATTTTTTTACTGAATGAGGTCATAATTACAAAAAAAAAAAATTGTTGACACACTGTTGATTATTATCATTTCAGGTCATTGCCCTCATGATGAGGTACCAGAAAAAGTGAATCCAATTTTGAGAGAATGGATAAACAGAGCCGAAAAATGCATATGTAGCTTTGAAAGAGCTTAGTAAAAGGGTAGTCAGGCGCGAAGCTCCTGTCAATGCAGAGTCTGATGATCTGGTAGTTGAGGTGTTGTTCTGAACAACCAAAAATCCTATTTAATCAATGAGAACCATCATGTTTACAATCCAAGTGCTATTCCATTGATGACAAAGTTAATGCTTTCAGTATAACCCTATGCACGTTGGGTAGAATGTTATTCTCAAAAGGAACCAAATGTTAGAATTCAGTTCATACATTATGGTGTGGACATGCTGCAGTCTAAATTATTACGTAAGGTATTTATTACGATTTTCAGACTTGTGAATTCTGTTTTATAGATTCATTTTTTTATTCTTGATATCCAACTCAGCTTCACTTGTGGTTGCGTTTGGAAATGCCCAACGTGAGATTCCAACTCTCGCTGCATGGGAAAGAGTTCTATTGTTTTACCACCATAGTGTATGATTTGGAGGTAACAAAAATCATTCAAATAAAAAAAGACAACAAACATGATGAATGAAAAAAAAATGACAGACCATGTAACACTAAACCTTGGGCTACCGGCTCGGTTCTATAGAAATTTTTTATCGGCTGTTAGGGTAAATTGGGAAGTGCTTGCGGTAGTCCCATTTGGAGGAAAAATATTTACAAATGCGTTGTAGAATTGGGGATCGAATTGTGAGTGCCTGGGTGATAAGTTGGTGCGCTTCCACTACACTGTAGTCCGGGTGCAACATGATGAATGAAAGTATGTTTGGAAGGTGGATTATTTGAATGGTGAAAGTGATTTAAATGAGGAACTAGATGATACGTGTTGGTGCAGTTTGCACTAATAATCAAACTCAAGTTTTGATGAATGACAAATGAATTTGTGTGATTTAACCTTTCTATCAAGAATGCATGTTTGACAAACTTGTTTGAAGTCCAGATCGGGATGTTGGATTCCCGATGGGTTGAAGTTCAGATGTGCGATTCCGACAAGAGGTCGGGATGTTCGATTTCTGATGAGTTAAAGTCCGGATGTACGATTCCGACATTAACAGTTAAGTGAGATAAGTAACTGGAGAAAAGTGACTTGGTGAGGATGCATTCTCATTCAAGGGGACAATAGGCATCGGTCCATCTTAAGTCCATTTTGGAAACCTAAGTTGAGACCTTGACTAGATCCTGGTCTTTGTAAGACAGAATCTAACTTATCAATATATATAAACTGTTCATGCATATATTTTCCTAACTTATGTTGTAGAGAAAAATGTAGAGCTTCGAATTCTAAACACGTGGCAACTGACAGAACTCAATTTCGAGTTTGGAGTCAAAAGATATGACTTCTAGAAGATTGCTGTGTCGAATCAGGAATTAGAGGCGCCTTCAAGGCGACTGAAGGCGTCTTGAGGAGGCGCCTTGGAGTTTTTTGAAGGCACATTCAGGGGATAAAATTTACAGGTTGCGGATTTTATCGATTTCAAAGCTGCAGAGAAGAGATTTAATGTTGGAGGCGCCCTCAACATCCTATAAAAGGCCTGTTCGAGCAGCACTTTAAACACAACTCTTATACAAGCTTCTACGCAACCGTTTGATGTTTTGACTTCTCTAACTTTATGTTGCTGCTCCGCTACAACGTTGTTGCACTTGACTACTGCTAAGAAGTCATCCAACAACGAGTTCGGCCTGATTAATCTACAAGTGTTGGGTAACGAAATTTCATTTGTGCATTTAATTATTGCATTAAGGAATGTGTAAACTGTTACGCTTGTCATTTTATTATCATTGTACTCGACTCACTCTTCCGGCGTTACCGAAAGAACTTTTTAGTGGATTGCCCATCGATTCAGTCCGGAGGATCGTGGGTCTTGGAGTAGGAGTCGCCGAAGTCTCCGAATCAAGTAACTCCTTGTGTACTTGTGTCTTTTATTTTCGGCTACGTATTTCGATATTTTTTCAACGATCAATATTCACCCCCTCTATCGAAAGCACCGATCATACAATATGGGTTATGGGTAGGGATGATAATGGGTCAGGTTCGGATTAGATTTCATATCCTTCATCCTCATTCCCATTACATTATCGGATATCCATCCTTATACTCATACTCATTAAAGGATCGAATATCTTCTATATTAATAATTTTTCTTCTTTCAATCTAACCATCATC
>JBAMIE010176295.1:0-26768 GCA_037177295.1 Kaempferia parviflora | reverse complement strand
TGCAATGAATAATCATGTGATTCTTATTCAAATAATGTCTATACAAAGCCTAGGCTTTCAGTATATATCCCAACAGCGACTGGTGACCGATGGACGGGTGGGCGACGATTGGCGTACGATCGGCGGGCGGCCGACGCCGGAAGGCGGGTGGGCGGTCGGCGAGGGAGGTGGTGTCGGTAAATTTGTTAGAGCGTGACTTGATTAAATAAGTTAGGGGTATTTTTGACATATTAAATTTTGGGTTGGAATGTAATTTGGATTATATGGCATTTACCTTGTAATCCAAATTACATTATATTACATGGTTAAATTGATATCAAATAAAGTAATCATCAATCAAGATTACATTACATGGCAGATTATAGTCTACTAAACCTACCCTTAATATTAAGAATTTATAATCCATATGTTGTGTTAAGTTGTTTAATTTTATGTTTGTTGGATTTGTATAATTTGTATGTTATGTATTTGCTTCTATAGCCTATACAGATGTTATATTTTCAAATTAGGTAATTCATGTATGTATTTATGCAATTATGTTATATATTCATGATTTTCCAATTTTGCCATTGATGTCAATTGAAGTTATGTATTCATATTTTTAAATTTTGTAATTGATGTTCAGTTAATTTTCACGGGCTCGATTTCGAGCTCGATTATGTGCCTAATGAGTTTGAACCCGAGCTTTATTATGTGACTAATGAGCTCTAGCTCAAGCTTGTTTAATGTTAAAGAGCTAAGCTCGAATTAAACTTGTTTAACTTTTAAACGAGCTATTTTCGAGCCGAACTCGAGCCGTTTGCGAACCCTTAAATTTCATTATGAGTCGAACTTGAACTTAAGAATTAAAGCTTGAATCAAACTCAAGCCAAGCTCGAGTTTAGAGAAAAGCTAATTGAGCGAAACTTAAGTCTCATACTGTTCGGCTCGGTTACACCCCTTGAAAGGGAGAATAAAATCACTTTTTTTCCTTTTAATATTTTGAATGCAATAAAAATAAGTTAAATATGGTTCGTTGTCCGTTAATTTTTATGCTAATTAATCAATACATAAATTAAATCATAATAAATTATTATTCAGTGTCAAAAATAAAATTTTTTCTTAAATTTCAATCTTTTTTACCAATAAATTTAAAAAATTACGTTAACCGATATCTCGTCGCCACGTGTTGCCCAATCTCCAGACCAGTTGCTTGATCTAACATCCCGAACACAATCCTCGCAACTCGACACGTGATCGGCACGCCCCCCTCCCGTTATCCCGTAGGAAAACGTCCCCCTCGCTGCTGCTCGTCATTGGCCCTTGTGCGGGGTACTACCGTAATTCCAACACATTCGATGCCCATTTCTGAGCCACAGCTCCTCAACTTGGTGTCCTCGTGATCCCCTCCAACTCTCGGCATAAAACTTCCCATCGTTCGCGGGTTGGATCCTATGGAAAGACAGGCCCACGCGGGTTCTGAGTTTCAAACTCGCGATGTATGCGATTTGTAGAATTAACTTAAAAGACACCGTTGGAGAGGATCCTTACCGAAACAGGCCTTCGTCAGATACGCCCCTTCTAATCCAACGCAGTGGGCGAGTGAGCGCGAGATAGACGAGCGTCAAGGAGAACGACAGAGAGAGGTCGGAGGTGAGGAAGAAAGGGTTCTCGCACCTGCTCTCGAATTCAGCCTTCGATTCGACGAGGAATTCGTAGCCGGAGCAGGAGATTGCGCGCCCGTTCGTAAGATTCGTCGGAGCTAGGGTTTACTGGGCGGAAGGGAAGCGCTTCCGGTCATCTTTAAGTGCCGATGAGAACCAGAAGATACGGGTGGGATTTCGGTTCCGGACGCTGAAGGGGCAACATTTTATCTCCGGATGGAGGGTGGTGGAAGCTTAGCCGCTCTTCCTTTGGTACTTACTTGGCTTCTGTCGTTTTAGTATTGATTCGTTAGGTTTGCTGGTGATAGGTGAGTATATCGGTTAGGGTGCGTCTCCGTTGGCATAATAGAGTTAGGTCAATTGTGCACTCGAATTGATCCGTCTTCTGCGGGAATTTTTATCTTGCTGCCTTTTTTGTTCTATGGTTTCTAAAAGTTGGACCTTTTGCTACCAATTTTGCACATTGGTCTTACTTCAGTTTTTTTTTTCAGTGCACTCTCTCGCGCCATCAATATCGTTTTGGAATTTTCTTGTCCGTTTCTACTCGCCATTCATGTCAATGAATTTTGTTCGCCATAGTTTCTGTGTACCTTGGATGCTGGCATTGTCTTTGAATCGTAGGTACCCCTTTTGTATGTTGTACGCTTGATCCCAATATGACCATACTGAATCATATCCAAAAACAACTCTTTTAAGGGATATGATGTTTGAATAAGCATGCTGTCTCATTCTTTCCAAAAATCAGTTCTTTTCTGAGGCACAAGGTTGAATACAATTATGTTAATTGGTGAGTTTATTTTCGCGACAATTATGCCTTGGTTACTACTTGCAAGCAATCTTGTAATCCTGTTTAACTTCTTAAATTTATTTGTCTGTGCATATCCTGACACGTTCTGTTGGATAATTGGGTTGCTTATCTGCAGTGAATTATCCTTAAGTAACGTCTGCTAATATTCCTTGAAATCATATTTGCTTAGAATAACGGGCACTGCTACTGTCTCTTTAATTCCGAATAACACCTCTTAAATGTTCCTCAGATGAATATATATCTTATGAAGAAATGAAAATGTGCTGTAATCTTAACCTCAATCAATATAAGATTCAATTAACCAAGATCATAAATTCATTTCAACTAAAATCTAGTGTGTTCCAATGCTTTTAAGCTAAATTATTAGTGTATGATGTGTTATTCTGGATTCATTGTTAGTAGTTGTATAGTTTGATCTGAAATTCAAAGTAAAGTTTAACTAGCAGGATAAGATTTTTTTTTTTAAAGTTTAGCTTGTAGGAAAGGTTTTTATTAGTGTGCAATGATGATTCAAGGCCAATCTTACTATGGGACACGGGATGCATGCAGCTAACTCCAGATACTTTTTCTTATAATTGGAATCTTCCTATACCCTTTTTTGTCAAGTATAATGTTCCCTTCATCTTCCATTTTTAGCTTGGCTTCCTTCTACTACTAGAATGCCTTGGTAGGTTATATAGGATATTTAATGTGTTCACATACGGTGATCCATATTACTGTTGTAAATTTTTTGTGATAATAATGTTGAATGTGATTGTTGCAACATCATATGAGTGTGATATAGCATTTTATCCCCTGGGGCAATGGTTAGACCCTCCAATGGATAATCAAGGGATCTAAGGTTCAAGTCTTAGTTGCGGCGCATTGCAAGGAGATTTTTCCTTCCGATAAGAAGTGGGCCTACGAATGTTGACCATCTGGAATGACCTATACGAGTGCTTCCTAATTTTTCCTTCCGTGAGACTGGGCCGGTAGGATTAGTTGGTTTGAAGAGCTAGATACTAGGATTACCAAAAAAAGATATAGCATTTTAATGTTTGGTTACAAGTTTTTTTTTTTTGCTAAACATGAAACTAGTTGCCAAGGAGGGCTTTTAATTCCAGTTCTGAAACTGTTAGTTAAATGGAGGGATAATATCTTTTTGCCCTGGCTCCTAGGTTTCACATCATTGTTAACTCTGTATGTGTGTGCGCACATGTCCTTGTCTCTGCACTTGTGTCTATGGTTGTTTCTATTTCTTCAATTTTTTCCATACACTCATTTTAAATGGCTATACTAATATTCTCATACTCTTAACTTCCATCTGTGTATGTGTGTTTACAAGTTTAAATTTATTTTTATTTTTTATCCTGTGAATATGGCCTTGTCCTTTGGGTTTATAATGAACATGCTAGATCATTGCAGGGGTTTATCCATGGATTGTGATGATAGTGACTTTCAGAGCCAGAACTTTCATCTAATTGGAGAGGATAATGATGGGTTTCCCCAAAGCTTACAGTCATATGATCCTCCAAAATTTGATATTGACGATCATTTCCAATCTCATTTAAGGTTTGATAGTTTAGCTGAATCACGGCTTTTTCTTGGCATTCAAGGTGAAGAAAACAATTGGATCGAAGAGTTCTCTCCTAGACATAGTACTGCAGAATTTGGCTCAAGTGCCTTGCAGACTTGTTCCATTGTTGGGAACGACGTTTGGTCTGATACTCCATCTGAATTTCCGCAGATGCCAGTAAAACCTAGTGGAGATAATGAGGTAAACACACAAAACATGAATACAGAGTCAGAAATACATCCAAAAGAAGACTCTGCTAAAGATATTCTGGGGTTTAGTGATGGTATAGCTAGTACCAACCAGCATGGAGTTTCACTTCAAATTCCCATTTGTGAAAATTCTGATTCTATCTTGAATATAAATTTATCTGACCAGAAGTATCATGCTGTTGGGGAGGTGGTTGACTCAAAATTCACTGCTAATGTAGAATTAACTTCTTCATCGGTTGAGGTACCTAAAGCATGTTTGGTTTCTGGCGAGCTTGTTGAGGTGGTTCAAAGCAAGGACCTAATGGATAATTCACTTAAAACACCCATTTGTGAAGATTCTGATTCTGTCTTGAATATAAATTTATCTGACCAGAAGTATCATGCTGTTGGGGAGGTGGTTGACTTAGAATTCACTGCTAATGTAGAATTAACTTCTTCATCGGTTGAGGTACCTAAAGCATGTTTGGTTTCTGGCGAGCTTCTTGAGGTGGTTCAGAGCAAGGACCTATTTGATAATTCATCAGTGATTAGTTCATTTGATGACTGTGCTAGTGCTGTAAACAGAGGTCATGACACGAGTGTAACTTCTGTTCCCAGCAACAATGAGAATTGCTCCTTGACTTTACTCACCGATACTGCAAGTACCGAAACAGGTAAACTGGGAAACTCATTATTAACAGAGCCAAAGAAGGAAGATTGCCATACTATTAATGTGAATAAGAACTCAGAATCTTCACAGTCTGAAAACAAGCAGAGTGAAACATTTTCTATTGTACATGGTGATCACAGACTGAATGAACACAGTTCTCTGGACCAGGCTCTCAATAATGATGTTTGTGCTGTTAAGGATTCTTCAGGAATGGTTCCACCAATACATTCTCTGGTGTTGGAAAATGAAGGATCTCATGATACTGTGCTCTCAGAGAACTCTGATGGACTGCTGGAAGCTATTACATACCAAGTGAAATCTTTGAACAAAGACTTGAAGGCAGAGGATAAAAGATCAACTAATACTGCTCAGTTACCATCTTTGGCAAAGGATGCTGGAAAGAATTTTGTTGACGCTGTCACTGAGAAGAGAACCGAGCTTTCTGATATAGCATCAGGACCTATTACTTCTCCTGCTTTATTCCTTGAGGAAAGTCAACCATTTTGTTCTGGGGAACAGAGAGATCTTGATACGTCTAAAAGAATAATTGGTGACAACAAATGGAAGATAGACTTTTCATCCACAGTACACACTGAAATAACTGCAGTTGAAGATGATATTGGTTTACAGATTCATACTTTAACTACCCATAACTTGGATATTTTGCAGAGAGCAAAGAATGGTGACAATAAATCCTCAAAAGATTTTACTGAAAAGTTGGATGCCTCAGAACAAACTGTTGCTAATCAACCTTCTGCTTTACTGGAGGGTGCAGAAGATAAGACCTCTTCCTCTCACGAGGAGTTAGATCCAATATCTGAGACTGCTTGTTTGATTGCTGAATCAAATGTCGATAACATTAGTCATTTAGAGGAAAAGGATAACTCTACCCAATTGGTCGGTTCAAATGACAATAAACTTAAGGATCACTCTCCCATTACTGAGATTACACAATTATCGTCATCTGAAACACAGGACCATGGTGTGTTGATGGATAGTGATGAGACATCAATCAAGGACCAAGCAGGTAATATATTTGTATGGTATTTTTTGCTTTAATCTTATAATTTAAATTTTAATCAGGAAAAAAAAGACATTTGAGCTTATGCCCGTGCTATCCTGTATCTATTCCTCGTTCATAAAGTTATTAATTTTCTTTCCTTGAGCAATTCAGAGAATACCCAGCTGCTACACTCCGAGGTTGAAGTGATAATAGAAGAGAAAGAAATCATACTGTCATCCTCTCCCGATTCACATTCAGATGGGAAAGATGCACAGGCCGCTTCCTTGTCAGATGTGAATGTTGGCACAAACAGTGAGAAAGTAGGAGGATCCCATGTGATGGCTGATTCAGATGCGAAGGGTCCATCAGTTGAGATTTTTTCTGATGAACAGGGTACCTTATCTGCTAACATGCCATGATATTTTCTGTTAGTTAATTTCAACCTCTGAAGAGGATCCCACGTCTAATTCAAACTTAAACATTTACATTACTCTGGATTCTTAAGAATACCCTTTATGTTCATCTATAGCTACATTCTGTTATCATCTGCATGATGGAATTAGATTATTTAAGCTTTGAGTCTGTACAATATTTATATGATTTTATACTTCTCACAAGGCATAAAGGGGTGATATTGTATCATTTTAATTGAAATGCCATTCTCCAGTATCAGAGTTTTTTTTTTTTAATTTTTTAAATTTTTTTTTTTTTTGTGGTTTCACCTTTCAAACCAAAAAGGTTCCACGGGATTTTAAGTTGGAACAAGTATACAAACATGTTATTGGGTGCCAATTCTCTAGCTGAGTCATGTTTTCATGAAAGTATAACTTCCCCTGCTCAATCATGTTGGTGATTTTGGTTAAATTCCCTTTCATATGATTAGAGTTGGCTTCACATGAATTGGATTCTGATTGAAAATAACCTAAGACCCATGTTTCTGATGTATACAAGTTGAATATATTTGACATACGAGGTTTCTGCTAGATGGGAAATGACCTGGAGTTTATTTTTGGAATACCATATTGCATGCTGTGTAGCTAATGTCTCTCCTCATTAGATATAAGGTTTTGTGGTGAGATTTCTAAACCTTATAGAAAATGTCCATACAAATGATGAGTACATTGTTTTTAACAGAAACTACCAAAAGTGATGAAGTTCAGGTGGCTTTTTCAGCTGGGGCATTTTCTCTTTCCACTTGCAAAAGCACAGAAAAAGAAGATGCAAATTTAGCTCCAACAAATCATTTTGACAAACCAAAACATACTGATATAGAATGTGAGTATACTTCTCATTATCCCTGTTGTCGGTAGAGATTCTTTTTTTAGCTTACTTCACATGGATTATCTAGACATAAAGAAGATCTCTAACCTTGTATTAATATTAGATTGCTCAAATGGAAGAGTTAAAATATTAGTTTATTGCTCTGTAAAGTATCCCTAGAATCCTTTGAATTTGGAAATACATGTATCTGTTAGAAATTCTGCCTGTGTATGCAACATGACATTTTATCAACAGTCAACCATAAGGACTTCTTTTTGGTTCTTTTATGATGTATAATTCATGTTTAGTTACACATATATTGTGATGCTATCTAGTTAGGTCATTAATATGTTATCTTCTGAAATGGTTATCAGTTGATTGCCCCACCGAGAGCCTCTACAATCCTTCAAATTTGCACACATACATAAATGTCCTTAGTGTACAACATTCAACAGTCAACACCATTAGCATGTTTCATGTTTCATGTGCTTATGGCATGTCTTTTTGTGTGATCTAGTTATTTAATTACTCAATAAGTTATAATGCCATCTTGTTAGATCAACTATCTATCTTTTTTAAAAGGTCAGATGAGTGAAGTTCACATAATATCTTGTTTTGTTGTTGTTGTTGTTGTTGTTGTTGTTGTTGTTGTTGTTGTTTTGACTCAATATTACATAATAACAATAATCTTTTGCATGTTATCATGCTATAGCCTTGTAGATGCTCATATTACTTCATACATGCACATAGATATGCAATTTAGTATGCTCCATTGAAAGCCAGTGTTTGCTAAGCAAAAATGTATTTGCAGCTGATACGTCAAAGATTGGTACAAATGTCCTTTCTCAGTTGCCTTTGCCTGAAGGTAATCCAGAGTCCTCCTCCTCTGATCCTCAAGGTGGAAAGGCAAGTTCATATGATACAAATTGTGGTTCGCCTACTGTTATTAGTTGCAAAGAATGGATCCTTGAGGGAAGGAATAGTACACAGTATAGAGAAAGGAATAGTTTGTTGCAAAATTTTGCAGGCCCTTCTTTAGAGGCACCAAGGTTTGATATCTTTAAAGGCACTGTTCACGATCCCAAAATGAGTACTTTAGGTGATGATGGAAACTTCACGTTCATAGTACCCTTATGTAAAAATGATACCCCAGAAGACAGCAACGAGGTTCAGAAATGCGCCAATATGACTCAGTCCATAGAGCAGCCTCAGGTGACCGTTTAAATCGACATGCATTTGAATATCCATTTCAAGTTGCTGCAGTTGGTAAGATCTACAACTAATTGTAGCTTCTTTTTCTCGTGTGTAGATTTCTGCAGAAATTTCTCAGGAACATTCAAGTGACACTGTAAAAGAAACTACTATCAATCCTAGCATGAGTATGGAAAACAAAAGGAATCAAGCATCTGCTCGTGCAACTAGGAAGGCAGGCGTTTCAAAAGGGGATGCTAATGAGAAGTCACAAGAAAAGCATTCTAAAGGAAGCAAAAGGACACCGCGTAGTACCTCTAGTAGAGCCTTAAGAAACAAAATTAGCAAAGAAGATGTGCAGCACTGTCTGCATGTTGATACCAATACTATGAAATCTTCCTGTTCTCCAAACGTTCAAACATCTAATCTGCCGGATATGAGCACATCAGCTACTCCGCTATTTCATCAGCCTTTCACAGATTTACAACAAGTACAATTGCGCGCTCAGATTTTTGTTTATGGATCTCTCATGTGAGTTGTAGATCTTCATTATCATTTGTTTCTTTAAGTATCCTATACTTTATTATTTGATTTAGCTAATTATATTTGTATTATTTTACTTATTTCAGACAAGGAGTCCTGCCAGATGAGGCTTGCATGTTACCAGCCTTTGGAGGAACTGGTTAGTGTTCTAAAACATTTATAAATCTTTCTTATTCATTTTTGAATGATGTGAATTTTCTTGCTGTCTTAGATGGAGGAAGGAACTTATGGGAGAAAGCATGGCGTGTTGCTTCAGAAAGGTTTCATAACAAGAAATCACTGACCAGTAGTTCAGGTACCATTTGCTTTCTCATTCATGTGGTTTTCAATTGCATCATTATAAGTTAAAAGTTTTTGACAAAATTGTTACTATTTTGACTTCAGAACAAGGTGTCAACTGCAGCCCTCTTTCAAGCAAGGCTCTTAGTTCCTCTGCTAGTAGGAGGGACAGCAAGACCCCAATTGCAGCGACAAAAAGTTCCATTGTTTCTTTCCAATCACCATTCCAGAATTCATCTAAGGATGTTTTACCCTCGAATATCACAAGAGGCACCTACTTAGAATCCAATCAATCTCCCCTGCCTTTACATTCATATCAGACTTCGCAGATGAGGCAGTACTTGACCAACTCTACACCTTGGTTTTCTCCGAGTCCTCATCATGCTTCGTGGGTTGTTCCATCACAAGGTTCACCTTTTGATTCAACTGCACATCATTCTTCTGCAATAGCGTCTGAAACATCTCAAGTAACACCTGCAAGAGACACTTCTAAATTTCGTGTAGCAAATATGCAGCTTACCTCTTCAAGTGCCTTGCTGCCTCGTCAAGATACTCCAAGTATTTCTGCAGTATTGTCAAGTGAGATTCAAAATAAGGAAGCTACTCCTGTAGGAAATAAAAGCACCTCTACTAGGGAGAAGTCCAGAAAGAGGAAAAAGATTTCTTCATTGGAGGAGCCTCTGTTGAATATTTCTACTCCCCAACCTCAACCAGATTCTGCTTCTGCCACTTATGTCACTAGTAATCTACCTAGTTCTTCATCCCTTCCTCGATTGTCTAGTTCTCTAGGTCCTAGTACATCTGTTGGTTTTATTTCAACTACATCTCAAGCACCAGCTGTCCCTTACTACCAAATATTGGGGAGTAGTTCTCAACAGAATATCTTCTCAAAAGAGACCTGTACTCATATTGAGCAGTCAAAGGTGCAAGCTGACAGTGCTTCTGCTTCTGCTTCTGCTGCTATTAAGCACAGCCAAACTATTTGGGAACAGATGACTGCTCAAAAATCAGGCCTTCCATTGGAGGTTGAAGGGAAGCTTGTCTCTGCAGCTGTTGCAGCTGCAGCAGCTGCTTCTGTAGCAAAGGCAGCTGCAGAAATTGCTAAGGTTGCATCCGAGGCTACAATGCAGGCTAAGATGATGGCAGATGAGGCAGTTAATTCTTCATATGCTGAAAATGGTACTCAAAGCACTGAAAGTAGCCTTGATATCGGGAAAAGTTTGCTTACCTCTTCAGTTAAAGACAACATTAATGGCCTTTCAGTCATTTCTGCTGCACGAGAGGCTACAAGGAGGAGGGTAGAAGCATCCTCTGCAGCCATGAAGCGGGCTGAGAACTTGGATGCCATACTAAAAGCTGCAGAAATGGCTGCGGAAGCTGTGTCCCAAGTTGGAACCATCATTGCAATGGGGGACCCCCTACCATTCTCAATAAGTGAAATAGTAGAAGCTGGACCTGATGTTTACTGGAAACGACATCTTAAGACTAAAATTGGGGCTGAATCAAATTTACAGCCCAAGGAGAATTTAGGTCTGCATATAGCAAGTGACCATGAATTATACTCAAATCAACAAGATGAATTGCTATCAGATCATAATAAGACAAAAGATTCTATTATTGAAAGGTCTCCTGGTAATCAGAAGTCCATATCATCAGAAGAACATTATGAAGGTGAGCTACTTGTGAACTTTCACAAAATATTACAATTGTTTGGGGCATACTTTTTTGCTTGTTTAGATTCACTTATATATTGATTTATATGGGTTTGTCAGGGCATGAGTTACAAGGCAGAGAAAAGATTGTTTCAACCGGAAGAGGTTCTACACAAGGAAGTACCATTCAGACAGGCTCCCATGTTGAGGTACAAATCCAGGGAAAGAATCTTCCAAGCTGGGAATGTTTAGATTATCGACTTATTTTCTCTAATTTTTTAATATTAAAAATATTTAATGTCTCTATTAAATAAGAGCTTCAAATCGTCTCATTTCTTCTCATGTATTGACTCTGATATTCATAAATTAGTCAAAATGTGATGTTCATGGTGGCTTTCAAGTTAAGGAATGGACCTATTTTACTTTAAACCCTCCAATAGTTTACCCTATTGGTTACTTCCTATTGACATATGCAAGCTGGAAGGTTTATAAAACCTCAAATGGAAGCTTGTTTTTGGTGAATTGGAAAATTATTTATTTAAGAAATTGGATTTATCCTTCCTGTTGACACCAATACATTGTTAATAACCTTAGCTTGAATTCAGCACGATGAGCTGTTTATGATGAAAAATGTCATTATGCTTTGGAATAACATTCAAAATCAGATGATATTGTTAGCTTGATAGGTTACTTTGGAGTATTAAGTTGTCAGTACACACGTGAAGTATCATTTTTTTTTGGTAGAGTGCATGGGTGCTAAATTATCAGCCCACCTTGCATGTTTAACAGTCCCCGAGTCTCTAATTTTTAAAAAAGATATTAAAAATACCTAATACCTCTATTTAATAAGATCTTCTAATTATCTCATTTCTTCTCTGCTTCTCATGTATTGGCTCTGAACCTCATAGTATGGTGTTAGTATTGTTGATTTCAATATAAGGAATGGACTATTTTACTTCACAAATGCCCAAATAGCTAACTCTTTTGTTTACTTCCTACTGATATATGGAAGCTGGAAGATTTATAAGGCCTCAAATTGAAGCTTGTTTTTGGTGACTTGGCAAATTGTTTATTGAATAAATTGGACTTATTGTTGTAATTGAGTCAGAGGTATTGTTAATCACCATAACTTGAATTTAACACAATTAACTGTTTATCAGATTGCTTGTTCGCTAATCTAACAACCAATCTTACTTGTTTAACAGTTCTTGAGTATTAGATTAGGATTAGGTGGTGCAACCACTGACATTGCCTGCATGCCTGTCTTCTTGAAACCTGGATTTTACAGATGTAACCTACTTTAAGATGAGATTTACTTTGTTGGAGCCACCTTTTTTGAAAATACATTTCCATTAAAAAAAAACACTTGACAAAATACTTCAGGTTGTAGCTGAAGAAGGTGGTCTTCAAGGAGCTTGGTTTTCTGCATTTGTCCTTGATATCGAAGATGGTAAAGCATATGTGCAGTACAAGGATCTTCCTTCTGATGAAGGTAAAAGATTGTTACTTGTGAAACTGAAGGAGCCAAATTATTGGTATAATATTTTTGAATTATCAAGCTGGTCACTCTAGTATCTAAAACGTTACTTTTTGTACCATCACCATCCACATGAAAAAAAAAATCTAGATTCAGCTGGTTTATAAAAGAAAGGAAATTTAGTTTTGAGTATAATTTAGAGTATCTGATGATAATCTCTACGTTTTCTTTGACAGTAGAAACTTTTTTAGTAATTAAAAAGCTTGTATTTCAATAACTCCAATTCAGGTCATGAGAAGCTCAAGGAGTGGATACAACTTGAATCCAAAGGTGACCAACCTCCCAGAATACGTGCAGCACATAGCATAATGGTAGGTATACCAGAGGGAACAAGGAAGCGGAGGAGAGGGGCTTTAAGTAATTTCAATTGGGCAGTCGGTGACAGGGTAGATGCATGGATGCGTGATCGGTGAGCTTAATTTATGTATTTCATTTTATTTTTTTTTATTTAGAAAATTGCTAATTTAAATGTTTATTCATTAAAATATCCACATCAACAAGCCATGTTAGTCTTAAACTTTTGAGCCAGCTGCATGGTTTTAGCCCTCCATTGAAAGTATCATAGCAAATATTTATTGTGTTGTTGATATCTCAACCAAGTAGTGTTCTGTGCCGTAGTTCTATTACCAACTATTATATGAAATGAACATATGCTTTGACTAAATATCGTTTCTGAGCAGTTTTCCCATATAAACTGCAAAAAGAAGTTGCAGACACGGTGGATACTTTTCCTTAGATTTTGACTTTGGTTTACTTTGCTCCGTGCTTAATAGTTCACCTACCAGGTCTTTATGATTACTACTAAATCTATTTTTGTTCTAGTCGTTCCTAGTGCTACTTTGTCATATATGGCAATCATGAAGTAACTGTGTGTGCTTCTTGTACATTCAGTTGGTGGGAAGGTGTTATCACTGATAAGAATCCAGATGATGAAACCAAATTAACTGTACACTTTTCAGGTATGTTTGTATGTCAATTGTGATGTTTTCCTTCCTTTGAGTTTTCTTTTGGTTGAATCCACTTGCTTATAAAGAAGGCAACATATATCATTTAACAGTGTAATGATACATGGTGGCACTCTGGTAAGGGTTGGTTAGTTATAAACGAACACATATTTCAAATATCAGTTACCAAGTAATTGTTAAGGATGTAAAATACATCAATTGATCTCTTTTCTACTGATTCAAAATTTTAAAACAAGTGGTTAGTCAATCATCTTTTAAAAGATATTGGAGCAGAGTAGGATAATATCAGAGCAAAGTAAGAGGTCCATATTTCAAGTTCTACCTAAAAATCTCATCAATTAATGTGTTTAAACCAATCTGAACTATACCCATCCAAATACAAAGGGAGAGTGCCAAAATATATAAATATATATATTTGTCGCTTTCTTAAGAGCTTGAGATTTTGGAATAAGTAATAGCCAATCAACTTTAACAGTAAATAAATTAATTTATGAATTCTTATCCTGATTCACAAGTCTTGCTGTTAAATAAAAAATTTAGTTGTTACTTAATGAAGCACTTAGTTGTAACTTAAGCCTGCCTGAATTTCATGTGGAGTGTGGACCATTACCTTGATAGCTGATACATTTTGACCAGCATAGGTGGTTCTAAATGGCTGTATACATATGTATGTACCCTTGTGTTCCATGGAGCTCTTTCCAAGTAATTCTGCACTGGGATCCATAGGTTTATATTCCTTATTTTTTCTATGTTGCTGGGCTACAAGGTACATTGGCATCTGTCCATATATTGGAACACTACATAAAAATTCCTGGTACTTAAATGACACTTACGCACTTCCAATTCATTCTGCAATTGGTTGTTGAACCTTTATTATTCTTTAATATTTATCTGGACTAGTGCATTTATTTAACCATCCTTGTATTATTCTAACTGCAATTTCCATATCTTAGTGATTTTTAGAAAAAGCATTTACATATCTGCGTGCTATAATTTAAACATTCGTTTAGTAGTCGTCGTTGCTCTTCTCTCTCTTTGATTGGCTATTTGGATCTGACTATTATGTTCACTGTTTACTGCAGGGGACGATTTGTCAGTTGTTCGAGCTTGGAACTTACGGCCGTCACTTATTTGGGGAGATGGTCAATGGATGGAATGGTCTCGTGTGAAAGAAAAGGTTGCTCTTGAAACGTATGAGGTATTTTCTTTTAACCATTATTAGCAATACCTTCTCTTTGTGTTTTTTTCCTGTTTCCTTTTATTCCATTGCCAGCTGCTAAGCATTTGCATTCCTTTAATTTTTTTTTTTTTTTTTTTTTTTTTTTAAATCTGTATTACTATTATCCTGCAATAGGGTGACACACCCCAGGAGAAACGTCAAAAGCTTTGGCGATTAGATAATAAAAGTAAAGAAGAAATAATTGAAGGAGGATTGAATACTCACACACATGACTCAAGCAAGCAGAAAGAGACAAACCCACTTAATTTGTCAGCAAAGGATGTAATGTTTTCCATGGGGAAGAATGTTGGTGAGGGAAATAACAACGATGCATTTAAGGTAAAACGAGCAGGCCTTCAGAAAGATGGGTCTAAGGTGGTATTTGGTGTTCCTAAGCCTGGGAAGAAACGGAAGTTTATGGAGGTTAGCAAACACTTCACAGCTGATAAGACTGAAAAGGCAGCTGAAAGGAGTGATTCCATGAAGTTTGCAAAATATTTGATTCCCCAAGCATCACAGTCATGGAGGAACAGCTCAAAAGCGGAGACAAAAGGAAAGCAAACCACCAACTTGAACACCAGAGTGCTTAAATCTTTGAGGTCACAGAATGTTCAGGCTAAGAGTACTGTAGATAAGGATAAATTGGTCACCAGTGCCTCTGTCTCAAATGGAGTAGAAGTGAGTCTTAAAACTTCTTTTAGCACAGGAGAGAAGAAGGATTCAATGGAAATTGGTTCTCTTCCGCATATCATTGGTAAAGTAGATGTTGCAGTTCTAGAGCCTTCTGCTCAGCCTGTTCAAGGTATTCCAGCATCTAAGAAGAAATCCTCTTCTCTTGAGGTTGAAATAGGGGAGAAAGAAAAGGGTTCGTTTGGTGTAGAATTGACTTCCAGATCCGAAGTTCAAGGTTCAGAAAATATTGGAAAAAGATCTGATATTATTGAACCCCGAAGATCCAATCGTAGAATTCAGCCGACATCAAGAGTGAGCTTTCTAACTTACTATATATATATATATATATATATTGAACTTATACAATATCTTTGTATGTTTCATTTACTATATAATTGAAGCATGAACATGTTATACTGATAAGTGCTAGCTGGGAAACTACGCAGGATTCTTACCCTCGAATTTTCCATGGTAGCTGTCTAGGTACATACCCCACGCCATCGTACCTATCACATAAACAGGCACATCCTAGTATTATGTATAATGTGTGTCATCATATTTTGCTGCATTGTATAATAGTTGAGTTTTGTTAGCAATGACTTGATGATTCACGAATTAGTACATAATAATTGTTCCATGATATCTTAGGATTCCCTAAGGCTAATCTTAAATAGGAAAAGTAAATAGTCTGCAATCCACCAACACTGTTTTTTATATTTGGAATATACTAAATTCACAAATTTTTGAGTTACAAAATAAGTGTGTTTCATTTCAAATTTGATTCCAATGTTCCTATATCATTAGGTTGTCCTCTAGTACAGATCGCAATTGACAAATAGTATTCTTTTTCTGAAGTTTCACTTTTCCTAGGGGGGAAAAAATAACAGTATGCTTCTATTAATACTATATTGAGGTGCTATCACAAATGTCTAACACCAGAACTTGCAGTGTATCAATTAATAGGGAATATTTTCGAGATCCCATGTTGTTTGCCATTGCTTCCAAATTGATAGGTTTTCTGCTACGTCAATGCTATTACTATATGCAGTTACTGGAGGGATTGCAAAGCTCTCTGCTTATATCCAAGATTCCCAGTTTTTCACATGATAAAGGCACCAAGAACTTGCATAAAGGGGGACCATCTTCTAGAGGTAACTTTCTTCGCAAGAAAAAGATACATTTATCCTTATCCTATCTGACTTGCGAGTATTTAAATTCTCCATTTTTTTTTCAGGCCAGAGTCAGATAAATCGCAGATAGCTTCCTTACTGATGTATTTCAGTTCACATAGAAATTTCCAGCGCCACTATGACAGAATTAAATCTAGGGTTCATGTACATAAATGCTATCCCAAGATTGCAATATGAAAAGATGGTGTAAGAAACCTTTTTTTATCAGATGACTAGGTGTATAATGCCATAGGTTCAAAGTTAATTATGCTCTTTATCAAGAGCCTAAACGTATTTATTCTCAAATTACGATTGTACGCGTCAAGTTATTGAATTTCTTGCGGTTTTTGGTAGAATTGTGCAGATTATTGTTATTATTTATTTTGTACGCTGCTGGATGCAACAGAGTCCATACAGATTAGTGTAGTGATCTGTCTGTTTTTTATAAATTGAATGTTTATGAATCCATCAATTGAAGCAGTTCATTGTTCTCCTGTTTTCCACTTTTGATTGATGAACGTTGATAAGTGTCTATGTTCATTTTTCCGTTCGATTCATAAATTCATTTGAGTATGACCCAAGTGTTTCGCTTTTCTACCGTTGAAATAACTCTTATTTTAATGTTGTCGTGGGCCGACTAGACAATCGGACTGTGCCTGACATGATTCGGTGGAGCTTGATGAGCCCATCTTCTACATGGATCTCGATCCGAAACCAATCGGATCCTGAGAGAACAAGTTCGATAACATCCCAACCCGACCCTATATATACCATTTTCACCTGCTAACATAAACCCTAACGTCCTTCCGATCGGGAATCTCTCTTGGGTGATTTCCTTGGTTTCTTCCGATGGCTTCGAGGTGCGCGGGATCCCTGCGTCGCATCATTCCTCTCTCTCCTCTCCGTTCATTCGGTGTCCGATCTCGATCCGCCTCTCCGTCTCCTTCGTTTGCTGCCGGCGCAGCGGCTCCCTGCCCAACCCGCCGATTTTCGTCTCTCTCGAGGTTAGTTTCTTGTTTGTTGGTATTAGCTCTGGGTATCGTAATTTTATTTGTTGGGATTTATACGAAGGATTCCTGTGGAATTGGGGAGTTGCGTGGAGTCATTGTTCCCTTTGCACAGCGCGGTGGCGGCGGCCAGACTGACTTCGCGTCTGAGCACGACGACCCATGGCGGCCGGGCTCTCTCACAGGGTATCCTCTGCCGCACTACTCCCGGACTCTAGTGCCGTGTTGTTGTTCTCGTACTGTTTCAAGTTATCTGTGAGTAGCTTTGCTGCGATTTCTTTCTTGCTTATCATCGAAGATTCTTGGTTGCAACTTAAGCTAATGGTTTTGACGATGGCTATGCCTTTTTCTTTTTTCTTTTTTTGACGTTGGTGCAAAAATTATAACAATTCAGAGTCAAACAACCTATACTTGTACTATTACGATAACCATACAACCTCTATTTCCATGAGTCAGATGAATGCCCATACTACTACTATTTTTAAATTTTTTGCAAATTAATGGGAGGGCATGCAATATGCCCTAAGTATGCCACTGCAAATAGCTGCATGAATGACGATTTTTCTCAAAAAAAAAACAACTTGTGTTGTAAATTGATGAAATGGATTTTGCATATGGCATCACATTCTCCTTAACTACAATATTTTTAGTTTAACTTGAAATTCCAAAATGCCGTTGAACATATAATCGCAATTAATTATAAAGATGGTTTTGTAAGTGAATAAAGTTGAAAAAGAAATTGATTGTGCCTTTATTGTAAAGGTTTCAATGGTAGGCTTTGGACCCATGATGTGAAATGCTGCCAGACTTCTTAACCAAAGAGTGGGTTTAGTGTCTAATTCCGATGGAGTGGAAGATTGTCCTTTATGGTCTAATGTGGCACATTGAAGTCTATGTTGAGAACCAGAAATTGGATGTTTTATTGAGGGACATCTATTAAGCTTTTAGTGCTATACGGACTGCAGACGACTCTTAGAAATTTGTGTGGTAGCTTCTGTTTACTTAGCTCTATTTGGATTGGGGCTTGATTATTTATTCTTTAAATATTTAATTTTAGACGATATATGTATTTGTTGTGTAAAAGCTTCCAATTAATCTTAGTTTTGTTGTTCTTTAGTTTAAGTTGTTGCCAGTGATTATGTGAGTAACTTTAGTTTAAAATGTCATTTTGAGTTGGGCTATTGATGCTTGCATGAATGAATTATACAGCTTATTTTGTTGCCTACGCTGAGCTCTAACTGAGTAGCAACAGGAAAAGAATGGAAAAATGAATGTGTTGAGCCTAACTCTAACAATGTAAGAGGAGTGAGAAATGTTAGAGGATGGAAATGAGTTCTGTCACTAAAATAATTTGTGTTGTAGCAACCCGATTAGTTTCTCACTCAGTAGCTGGAGGAAAAAGGTTGCCTCTCTGTGATGTGTAACAAGATTGAAATAGTTCTCCCACCTAATGTGTTTTAGCCTAGAAGGTTCTCCCACCTCTCGGCTATAGTTAATTTTCTGATATATTGCCTTCCATAGAGCTGAACGAATAGTGTGGGGCAAACAAGTCTAGCTTCATGTATAAAGCTTTAGCTTTAGATATATGAGACTAAGTTGTCAATGATTTACAAATATCTTTTTTTATAAGCATTGCGGAAATCTGTAAATACCTTATGTTGCAATTTAAGATACTTTTTAAAGGAATATTCATGAATATATTTTCTTACCGACTTAACCTTGAAATTACCAGTAGATTCCTCATGTTTATACATGAAGCATCACGTATATATAAGACTATTTATCTGTTTTTGTGATACGTATACATAACCTATAGTTAATTTACGTGAAATGCTAATTAGTCAATTGTATTTCATAAAGTGGTAGAGCTTAGAGTGTGATCAAACTGTCATTTTTCCAGATCCCATCGAGGGTACGTGAAGCATTATGCTTCATCCTTTTGCTATTCCTAAAGGTTTGTTTACATTGTTCATCTGCAAGATTCGCACTGAATGAGTACCTATCTGCATGTGCTTCTTCCTCATTCGAAATGATGGAACTATAATATCTTTGTTTTCATCTTTGTTTATACTCTAATTTTGTCTATTTACATGTTTGCGTCCAGAAATGGGTGATTCGGTTCGAAGGTGACTCGAAGGTGACGATGCTTAAGGCTGCTGATGGCTATAGTACCTTCATGTACACTTTGCGAACCTTGACAAAGTATTAATTTGTTATTCAAATTATGCAATTTTGATAAATTTCCTGCATTGATGATGCATTCATAATCTTTCTTGTTTGATCTGATTTGGATTGAACTAATCATTGAATTACTGGCCTATTTATAGTTCAGTATCCTTGTAGTTTTAGTAGCATAGTCATTGTAGTTTGTTTGCAGCAACATTGCCAGAGCTACAGTCAGACAAATCTTCTCTTAATATAATTTATGAATGTTTTAAGCTATGCAATATATCATGGCTGCCTTGTATTCATAATGCTTCCAATCTGTCTCAGTATGTTTTGGGTCGAGCAGGATAAGTGAGTTAGCTGAGCGGATCAAATGAGGTGGATGTGCTAACAGACCATGTAGGTGAGAGGATCTTCTGGGCAACTCAATGTGGAACAAATGGTCTGTAGATGGCGCAGGCTTGGCGATTAAGGTGGTTCGATATGTTGGGCTAGATTAAGTGAGCCCCAAAAGATAATTTGAAGCTATTCCCATGAGCTGAGTGAGCATCACAGAGTGGGTAGAAAATGAGGATCGAGCATATGACCTGGAATAGGAAACTAATAGAAAAAGAAGAAAGCCCATGCCAATGTTCAGGTAGGGGTGCTGGGATTTTCGATTGAATTTTTTTTTTGTTATTATTGATTTTTGACTTATTTTTCTAAATCAGGTTACGATAATTCCTCCTTTCTAGTCCATTCAACACCAAAAATACGAGCGATCGTTGATTATTACATGGGGTCATATGATTCATCGTATTGCATAGTTTGTTCATCTCTTAGATTATATGCACACCATAAAATACTTAGTCACGTCCATCCATCTCAGTCAAATTTAGTCAGCAACTCTGATAAGCTAGTTCTGTCTAAATGAAAACGATACGTGATTCTTTATTGTCATTATCAAATTCTTTTTAATAGGGTTTTACACTAGATGATGCGTGTGCACAATACCCATGGGCACCTCTCCCTCTCTCTCTATGTATATATTTTGATGATGATTAAATAATTTTAAATAAAAGTAAATAAGTGTAAAAAAATGTTGATAAATATATATTTTAGCATCGCTATTTTGAAAAAAAAAAAAGGAAAATAATTGTTTACGAACCAAACAAAATGTAAACAAACTTAAAAAAAAAAACAAAAAGGGTAAAGGAAAACTGTGCTTGTAAAGTTGATCTTTGGTTGCAGAACAAAACAAATCATACGGTTGGTAATTTCCCCAAATGTTACTAAAATTCCGGCTGCTTATAAAATCATGCTACGACATTCAATCCTATCTCAGAATTCTATGAAAAAACAAAGAGCAATTCGTATTGCTCAAGGAAATTGGCAGAGATCATTATGAAAGGCGAGGAACCAACGTCCATCATTCTAACCCATGTGTAATAGTGACATAACATAAGCCAACGGCTTTCTGCCAAGGGTGGGATAACTGGAAAAATGGTTCTATGAGTCAATTTACCCTCATTCCATGTGCCACTTCGTAGTCTCACCCGAAATTTTTACCATTTGAATTAAGAAACCATACGGGCGAGCAACTGAAATTCCCAAATGTTGTATCCATGAGCGTTGCAATCTGTCACCATATGGCAGATCCTTTTTTTTTTCATCATGTACATCTTTTTCATCATGTACATCGTATGGGTAACATATATGCTTTTCACAGTTCGTCTTCATTCTCCTTTAGTCGGTGTTGAACCCAGATCGATCGCTGAAAGGAAACAAGACCTAGACTGTTATTCTTTAGATGTGAGAAGAGGGAATTTCAGTGTATATACAATAACAGCTTCATTCTCACCCTTTTGAAGAATCTCCCACCCTTCCTTCCAAGACGCGTCCCCGTGAGGTTCATAGTCAGGACAGACTTTGAATCTGGACGCCACTTCAACTCTTTAAGATATAAGAAACGGCTTGATAGAGCAGGAGATACTTCACTGTCCTTGATTTTATTGCATGAGACAACCGTTAGTCTCTGCAAATCTATACAGGACAAAACTACTTGTTCCAATCCTGCTGTTGTTACTCGCGAGCATCCTTTTAAGGACAGACACATCACCCTCCTATGCATGAAAAAAGGGGAACAAATCCACTAAGCCGCAAGGAGATACCAGTAAACTGCGTAGAGGGAATGTGCAAGGAAGAGTATGTTGTGAGAAAATGAACATGTTTGCTTATTCCTAGATGGAGCATCAGTGTTGTTGTAATGAGGTTAATTTGGTTCACACAAGGTTGTCTAATTGAGATTGAAATTGGGAATTGGTTTTACTGAATTTTCAGATCACATGAGGTGAAATCAGTTTAAAAATAGCACAAAAATAAGCAACCCTAGAAGCAACACATAAAGATGCAGTGTTAGAATGCAGGTCACTTTAAATAGACTCGTTATTTTGTGAAGATTATAAATGCAACTTGTTCTCATACGTAACAACTCAAAATAAGTGTTAATAATAATTTATATTGATTGGTCATTTTCCTAACACCTGAGCTTTAGGGAGAAATCATTGTACCTTATAATGTTTTCATGTTTTCCTGAAATGCTCCTAAAGGTTTCTGATTGTCAAAATATTTCCTAGAGTACTGATAACAGAATGATGATCTCAAAATAATGTGATCTTACTCCACAAGGCTGAAAAATGTGATGCCATCATTCTAAGTGTTGATGATTAGAAGGCATAGTGCAAAACTTTTAAGCTTTAAGAAGCATTTTGAAAAAGCAATTAGAAATAAAAATTTCCAAAGTTATTGTGATAAATGGTCATTTAATTCAACTTTAATAACTAGTCAACAGATACAGAAGGCATTTGGTGGCAAAAGGGAATATGGATATTCAAAAGGGATAAATTTAATCATCCACCTCTTTGTAACTTGCCAACTCAAACTTGGACATAAACTATTTTACATTTTGATTATTAAAAAAAATCATCCTATTCATTTACATCCTGTTCAATGAGACACATATAAATAATTTTCTTGTTATCGTTCTTCTACTCCTCTTAGTATTTTTTATATATGAAGAAACAAGGCCCAATTTATATATGTATATATATATTTCTCTCTCTATTTCCTTTAAGAGATGAATGATAGATTGGAAGCCAGGAAGGATGGTTTGAAAGCAAAGGCAAGCAAGGGATGAAGGATGGATCCAACGTTCTTGGTTAATTTAGCCAACATGATGATCAGTTCCACAGGTCCACTAAACACATCCAGTCTACCAAGTTCAATATATCTGATTATCCCAATCAGTTTACTCACTTTCGAACACTACGAGTGCCCAGCATGATCGATCAACTTGGGATCGATCAGCCCACATACCACAACCCAACATGATCAATCTACCTGACGATCAGATCGATCCACTAGTTTACCTGTTTCACTCATTTTATTTGTCTATTTTTAAAATGACTTATTAACAAGTATCACGTTTAGTAAAAGTGAAGTTTAATAAAGGGGAATTGAAGTTTTCCACTTCTTAAAATAGGGAATGGATGGAATGGACTGGGATTGAGTCATTATTTAAAAATGACCATTGATCATAAAAAATAACAGACTCAAACCCCTTAAAAGTATCATACCAAATCAACACAAAAAAAATATCGATTACTATCGAGATATATCAGATAACAAAGCGCATGCAGTGGTAAAACGGGAGGAAATTTGTGAGAAGCACGCATACCTGCATATGTTCGCGAGACTGAACAAGTCATTCTCCAGTCCCCAACAATGTTCGAGCACAAGATCCCTAATCGTCTCGCACACCACGAACAGCGCTTGCAAACTTCTTCTATCCCGCAACTGGCACCGATGAATTTGCAGTGTCTCCATGGCCGGGCATGCTCCCAGGTGCTCCAATGGCTCCGGATCAGCGTCAATGCTCCTGCAATTCTGAAGTCTCAGCGTCTTTAGGTTCGCACAGAAGGACAACGCAGCCATCCACCCGGCGTCCATCCGGTGGTCGGCGATTGTCAGTTCCTCGAGCATCAAGCAGCAACGCCCGATGGCAGAGATGCCGTCGTAGCTTCCCTCGCACCCACTGAGCTCGAGCTTCACCAGACGCTTGCAGCCGTGGCCAAGTATTGTGAGCCCAATGTCGGTGACACCGGGCCCGCGATAGAGCCCCTCGACGGATCCCACCAGCCTCAGGATTTGGAGATTCGCGAATACGGAAATGGGGCGGAGGGCTAGGTCGGAGCACCGGTGAAGCTCCAGCTCCTGCAGCGTTTCGCATCCTCCAGCGACCGCCATTAGCCCGGTTTCCGAGGCGACGGCGACAAGGGAGAGCTTGCGGAGTCCGGGACATTGACGGGCGACGATCTCGAGGCAGCGATCTATCGCATCCGGATCGAGGAAGCGGCAGTCGCCGACGGGAGGGTCGGCGTGGGTATCTACGACAACGGAGACGGTGCCGCTGGTGAGCAGCGGCGCGCCGGCAGCGGACCCCGAAGGCGAGGCGAAGGAAGCGGGGACGAGGTCGAGATCGGTGAGGTCCGGAAAGCGGCGGGGGAGGCGGCCGGTGTCGAGGAAGGACCACTCGAGTAGGGTTAGCGAGCGGCGAAGGTGGCCGACAAGGCGGAGCCATCGCTTGCAAACGAGGGAGGCGGGGAGGCGAAGGGAATCAGGGACAGCGGTGAGAACGCGGAGAAGAAGTTCGTCCGAGAGCAGCAGAGTGAGATCTCCGGCTCCATCGCAGGGTAGAGTCGGCGTTTTCGTTAGGGTTTGGGTTTGACCGCCGAGTCGCATGTCAAAGAGCGCATGCTGGAGAGGCTTTTTATTTGCGGCGGCGGCGGCTTTGGCGGAAGCGAACCAGAGGCCCGTCCAGGATGGAAGGCGGTCGGGCATCTAGGGTTCCGACGAGAATCCGAGCGGAGGCGGCGGGGGGAAGGAGAGAGTTCCCCTTTATCGTTGTTAGCCCTCTCTGTGTACGCGAGAGCGCGTGCAGGATCAGCAGCTTCTTTTATTCGCTTCCGTTCCAAATTTGGAATCGCAAACGGAGGACACAAACCAAGTTACGAACACGGTTAGCCCACCGTTCCGAGTTTCACTAATTCCTTGCCAATTTCCTCCTTTATAAAAATAACACTGAAACAGCCGTTTTAAAATTTGGTAAACACCCACCAAATTTAGCCGATTAATTTTTTTTTATTTAAATAATAACAACGCACATTGCCAAAATAACAGCAGAACGAACTATCCAGCACCGTTCAGTTCGTTTGATTTATCCAATTATCATGCCAAAAAAAACCTAGTGGGAAAAAAATCCATTCCACCTTTAACCACTAATCCGGCTTGTGATTTACATAATCACTTTTTGGCTTAAAAAAAAACACTAAACATTGGAGCTGAAAATGGGTCCCACTGAGAGAACCGTTGTTTTGGTAGATTTCAAATAATAGAACTCCCGCCCTCGCGCTCCCTTCTGAATGCAGCGTGCGTTGGCTGGGGACACGTGGACCCCACCACGTACTCTTCTATGCAAAAGCAAAACCACGGATGGTTGTTTCGTCATACTTCCAAAGATGCCGCCCTGGAGCCTTAAACTTGACAAAAGGTGTAAGGTGATTCACAAGAACAGTGCAAAATAGGGATATATTGAAGGGCAAAAGTGGCGTTTCAATTTTACCGAATCGTTAAAAGATAAAAGGCGTTCCGTCTCTGTCAACCTAACTGTTATCCAATACTGTTTTTATTATTATCATCTTCTCTCGTATAATGGCTATACAATTATTGTTGGAACAATCAAGCTAGGTTAAGTTTTGATATTTAGATAAAAATTTAATTTAGATTTATTATTGTATTTGATATGCATTGTGAGTGTACAATATACATGTACAATAAAGAAAGTTCAAGTGTGATCTTAGCAAAAGAGAAAAGTACAAGTAGAGACTTGACGGTGTAAGTCTAAGGGAAAACCTTGGCAACATAGACCCAAGTGTGACTTAGCAAGCAAAGAAAAACTCGACAACAAAGGACCAAGGCCGAAGGAAGCTCTTGAAGGCAAAACGTGAAGGATGTGGAACATCTGAGGGACACAAAACTGATGGAGGAGGCTAGAAGGCTAGATTTAGATTAGTCGGGTGAAGACGAGCGCGAGATAAATGTATTCGAGAAGGGAAACTGTAGTTTACTGTAACAGTATTGTAGCGCTACTGTAGCAGACGATTGTTACTGTATCAGTCGACTACGTAGTCGACTGCGAGCGAATAGAAGGTTCATAGTGAGTCATTGGAGTGTAACAGTCATATTATACTTAGCAGTCGACTGATAGCGAGGATTTTCTACCCGAGCTCTATTTAAGAGAGCTCGGGAAGCTTGAGCAAGGTTGACGAAATAGACTTGGGTAAAGCCTATTAGTAGTCTACCGAGCTCAAGTGCGTGTGTGTATCCAAGAGGTCTCAAAAGAGTTATCGTCAGGTTTCTCCACCCACAAGAAGCTATGTGAGCTAGCCGGAAGTTGTCCGGGAAATCATCCACCTACGGATAGAGATCGTCCACCTTACGGACTGTCATGGAGTAGGAGTAAACTATCTCCGAACCACGTAAACGAACGTGTAAAGATTTGTTGTTTTAATTAAGCTTTCTACTTGTTTTTGTGTTCCGCTGTGTTAACGAGTGTAGGAAGCGTGAGATTTAAGTGATCGACATATTCACCCTCCTCTAACTGGCACAAAGGTCCCAACAATTATAACAACTACAATTTCATAGTATTATAATTGAGCTACAACACAACTATAACAATTACAACTTCATAATTATTTTAATATAATTTTTTTAATACATTATTTGGAACCTTAAAAAGGATCTAAAAAATATTTTCTTTTAAGTCCAGAGTTGAGTTTTATAGTTGTGAATTTTTGAATAAATTTCAATATAATATATTACATATCTCGCAATTCAACTCAATGACTTTTTAAGATTTAAGATTTAAAATCCATGTTGTATCAACTACACTTTCATAACTATAAAATTGTGACCGTTATAATTTCATAACTAATACAATATAAACGTTAAATCCTAAAATTTAAGAAATCATAACTTTTGAATCAATTGAAATACAAGACGCACAATATATCAAATCAAAACAAAATCTACAACAGATTACAAGGTGAAACCTATAATAGCCGGATTTCAAACTCAAAAAATATAGTTTAAATGCTTTTTGAAAGCTCCAGACAATTTTAGACTTAAATTTTTTTTCCATATTA
>JBAMIE010176288.1:0-14075 GCA_037177295.1 Kaempferia parviflora | reverse complement strand
TTAAGGTTCAATCATTTATTATGATATGCATTAAAGCTAAATTTAGTGGGAAAATATAGATAGATGACCGTGGTAACTACGGGTGAAACTGATTCAGCATTAAACATCTTATACGGACACCTAAATTATATATATAGCACTGATATACTCCCTGTGTGCGATTGGACACAGGACGTCCGGAAGCAATTCATCTCCAATCGCCTCCTTTACTCGATCATGGAGAGGAGCCTGTACGCGATTCGGACAGCATATTCATATGAGGCTTTTCATTTGGTACGGAGTAATGGGGCAAGGCCGGAGGTAATCCAATGGCCGTAATTTAATATAAACGATAAGGGCATCCAAAATCCATTGGCTACGGATTAATGTGATTATTGCTCATCCAGCACCATTTTTTTTATTTATTTTTATTTATTATTTTATTTTATAATTATAATTATTTTTTTTTTGACAAGACATTTTTACGAAGAAATGGGACTGCAAGCCTGAACGAAACTGGTACGGAGATCCACGCTTATCGACGTTTGTTTCTCTCTTCCCGTCTCCTCACTCCTCGCGTTCTTGACCTTCATCTGCTGCTCGTCCCTTTCTTCGCTGTCTCCGAGATTCGTCATCCGCCGCCCGGCGAACTCAATTTAAACTGCCCCCTGCATCCGCTGCCTGGCTTCCAATTTGCATGGTCTGCCGCCACCAGACATTCCGAGGAGCAGCCGTCTCCCAGAGCTTCCGCCTTTTGGTGCGCCTTCTCCCTTTCTCCTCCTTGATTATCGATCCGATTCGGACGGATCCTAGCGGGATCCGTCAGATCTGGGGGTTTTCCGGCATATTCCATTGGTGTTCCCACATGTGTCATAGGGCTGTTATATTTTAGATGAATCTAGTATCGTCATCGGCCTTCCTGATCTAGATCGGCCAATTCCTTAAACTGTTATTCCGTCGTCATGTTATTGATTACTATCTTTTACTGCTTACTTTAGATAATTTTGTTATTTTCATTGTGTTGCATCACTGTTAGGTCTGCTCTATATTGTTTTGACTAATATTATTGATATCTACATGAAAACCATAACATTGTGTTCTTGCTCTTGGTTATGGGCGGCCTTTTTGTATGGGCACTGTCATCGTCATTGTGCTAACTACTAACAGTATGATATTGTGCTTGCAGACAAGCAGTAATGATGCTCATTGTCAATGACCTGAACTAGTTTCACTAATGTTTGAAGTTCCTTTAGCTTCTGGTAGTAGTCCTCATCTTCGTCGTGCTGGTAGTAGACCTGCTTTTCAAGATCAAGGTGGAATGAAAATCAATTTGAAGCCAACTCGTGTTCTCTCCATTTTTGCATGGATTTCATGTGCATGTCATACATTTGACTTTGCATGTTTTAGTTCCAACTGAACCTGGGATGAAGTTGACACTGGTTTCTTTTTCTCACAGAGGTAGATGAGATGAAGGGTCCAAGCGTGGCAGCCTCTAGTGTTGCAATGATGCCATCGCCAATTTTTTTGTGGAGATTCAAGGTTATTTTTCTTCTTAACTTTTCCAATTTGTTCTACTTGCTGAGTCAAAGCATGTTTTTTCTTCTGATTTGAAAGCAATATCTCTGTATGCTTAATTTCTTTTCTTTGAAATAGGAAACTATACTTATTTCTAACGTAACTTAATTATTTAGTTACTAAATTCACAAAAAAAAATTGTATAAAGCTCAATAATTTAAATTTGTTAGTTTACAAGAACAAGTTGATATGATAAAGGATCTATTATCTAATTTTCCTCTTTATCATCTTTCTATATAAGTCTCTTTTATAGGCACTTATGCTTAAATTTTGAATGATTTTTGAAATACCTCAGTAACATAAATTAGACTCTAAATCATTTCTCAAAGTATCTTTGTATGACAGGACCTTCTTGATGATCTTTGTTTTCTTATACCACAGTGTCTTTCTTTCAAATCCATTTTCAATAAGTAAACTCTTCCAATTATCTTAATTGATGTGGCAGAAATGGTTAAACCGTATATGTCCAATTATCTTAATGTCCATTATGGCATGGCCATTATATGCATGGACTTGTACCTCACATGTTTGTTCCCCTCTCAGTTGAGAACCTGAAGGGTTATGTGGCTTATGTGTACATTTTGGAAGATTCTGGAATGCTGTATAAGTTTTCAAGTTTGCTATTTTGCTAAGTTAGAAGGCTGTTTCAGGTTGTATTATTTCTATTATGGGGCATCACATGTTGCAAGGTCAGTTCTTAACCTTATCTGAATAAATATCACACTTGACCTGTATGATTAAGTAGTGGAAATATATCTCAGGCCTGTGGCTCACACATGTTGTCTGCAGATAGGCTGGGACTCTGTAATGCGAATGAATGCAGATAAAAGAGATTTGTTTCTTTATGAGGCCTTTTTATATTTTAATCCACTTCTTCTTGTGGTAAGTAGTCATGTAGCTAGGTTACTTCAAAGGCCATTTGCATTAGAATAACTCACTTTCTCATTCAAAATATTTTTAATTTGACACTACAGACTTTGATGGTTTGGCTATGGGGAGTGAATCTATGGGTTTTTTCTCAATCATCCATTAACTATGCAAGAGTATTTGATCTTGATCATGCCCATCTCACACATTGGGAAATATGGAAGGTATACAATATGGATTTCACATCTCAATGTGCAATCGTTGTTCGCACCTTGTGTTTTGCATACCATCTCTTAAACAAGCACAAGTCTCAGGTTTAGCAACCTGCTGTTGATTTCTTCACTGATTTATGCATACAAAATAACAATTACATGCTAATTCCTCTGTGTGCTCAATGTTTCTAAAACTGAATATCCACAGCATAGCATCCTAGGATCATGCAGGATTTTGCCTTTGATGGAGAGTAAAAAAATCTAGTTTGCTATGGCTTTAATGGAGATTTAAAGAATATTCTAGCTTTGTAAATTTTAGTGTTTAACGCTGTAACATACACTTAACAAATGGTTTTACATGTTTGAAGGTAACTAAGTGATTCTTAAGTTTGACAAGATGAATCAATTATAATTTAAGGGGGGCAGAGGGAGATCAAAGTAAACTCTAGTTACTATATTAAAAAACTAAATAACCTATTTTATGATTAATATTTAATAGTGTATATCAAGCTCAAAAGAGGGACAAGATCTATCTAGCTGATCTCAATAGTTTGGACAAATACAACTTGGTGATACGGTAACAATTATACTTTAGGTCATTTAATGTGTCGATAGACATTTTATAAGATGGCCATGTGTATGTTAAGTGTGAAATAAATTATATGTTTCCTTTTCTTTTTCCATTCTTTTTGGTTGAGAGGATGGTAGATTCATTGTAAGAAGAATGTTAACAAGGTGCTAGGACTTTAGGATCCAGTCCGAGTTCCATTGCAGAAAAAATTGCAAGGCAAATTGTCAGAGAGAGTAGCTTACAGGCGTGACTTTCAACCTACTGATCGAGTCTGACCTTGTGACAATTTCGGTATTAGAGTAGTTCACATCATCTTGGTATAAAGCTAAGTTTGTTTGCAAGTTTTTTATGTTAAATTTGTTGGTTCACAACTTTTCTACATATTCAATCTATTCATATGAATATCAGTATAGGAATTAAGACAAACTAGTACAGTTAATTCCTAAGACAAACTGATACTGTTAATTTATATTATGATTCAAGCCAATATTAAAACACAACAACAATAATTAATTTGGATTGCTTATTTTGAGGGATACGAAAAACATTTAAAACCATCAGAAAATGTACGGACAAGGGTATGAGTAGGGGAAATGAGAGTGGATCCAATGTTTGCCATGATTATATCTGAAATTTTTAAGCATGATCAATAAGGATGTTGTGGGTCTCCAGAGTGTTGGTTCTAGAGTTCTGTTATTCAACATGGCTAAAAGGGGGTAGATAAATAAACTAAACGAGCAATGATACGCGCAGATAAAAATCTTAGAGAAAAGCTCAGGGATAGACATATAAATTAATGGTCCACCATTTCACTTTTTGTGGGCCCCATCATATTATGAGTCTATCCTTGAGCTTTTCATTGAAATTTTTTCTTTGTGCAAATCATTTCTCTAAACTAATAATGATCTATCATCACAAGAAACCTTTTCCAATTCAAATATCTCACCTAGCTAAGGACTAGATATGCTTTGGTATCATATGCCACAACCTACCTAATCAAAAGATAAATTTGTGGCAGTTCACTTTTGTACTGAATTAGAGTGTTGAAACCTGTTGATTTTTTGTAGGTCTTACTCACCCTAGCCTTCTTACTTAAGCTTCACTAGTGATCCCAAATTCTATGCTATCATCTCTAGACCTGTCTGTATTCATTCTTTTGTTATTAAGTGTCTCAAATAGTTGGGACAATCGCGGCTTATAATGAGATGCTGTAGTTAGGCAGTGAAGTCATGTGCATGTCGACCCATTAGTTGAAACAATTACTTCTATATGAGATTCCTACAAGTCTATCTTTTTATCATGAGAGCGTTGCTGCAAAGTATGTAATTGTTTTAGGAATATAACTAAAAACTTTTAAATCTATTACAATGTCGAAAGAATGCATTCTTGATCAATGGAAGATGTAAACATAATAAAACAGGTAAACCTTCATGCTGATTGATTTCTTCTAATTGCAGTGTGCAATCTGGATGACCATTGTTGTTCCTACAAGTATGTCAGCTTATCTTTATCTGTACTCACACGGGGAAGTAGCACTGGCTGCATCACAACCGGTATTGTACCTGTCCCTCTCTTCTATATGTTCACCTCTTATTTTGTGTGTTTCTGTAAATGTATACTGATTGTTTCTTTGGTGCAATATAGACATCCTACTCAAACTTAATGAACACACTTGTTGCTTGGAAAATCACTATGTAATTGGTATTAGACTATTAGTGATTTAGCAGTCAATTGGATTGGCAGTCTATGGAGTCTATGGTGCTTGTCATAAAACAAGATTGGTTATGCTTGTTAAGGAATCTAACATACTACATGGATTTTAAAATTGTATTATTGTCCTGAAACCAAATGGCTTTCGAATTGGGTTAATTACTATGACCTGTATTTTTTAAGGTTGTAGAAAACCATACAATAAGATGCATATTCTCATTGGAAAATGTTTGCGCTTATCCACCTTTTAGAAAAGAAAAAATCCATATGACATGAAATCAGGCCATTAAATGACGTATACTTTATGTGGTTGCATGTACATTCATGAAGTTAGGTCACTTCGTGATACATATATACCATGTTGGTGTATATATATATATATATATATATTCATTTCTACAAGTTATTTATCATCAATATACCTATAGGTGATATATTTAATAATTGCATAAAAACATAGCTTTTGATATGAATCAGTTAAACAGTAGAGATTATTCTTAAACATGTAGTGCTTATGCAAAAAATCTTCAGAGATCGATTGCTGAATTGATAATCCATTTTTGATGCAAAACAATATTGAATTTTAAAAAATCATCACAGTTAATCTCTTAAAACAAGTTATGATTCAGTAGCTTTTACCATGAGGTGAGATAACTCCAAATATTAAGATATGAACCATACTATTACAATAAAAGCACCTCAGTTGCTCAACTGTTTGAACTTTGAAGGAGGTCAGATGCAAATCTTAACCTAATAATGTTGATCATACCAGCGAGGCAAATACTTGGAACCATAATTATATTGCTAGCTTCTTGTGTCAGTTTTCAGTTTGCCTTAAGTGAGTGGCTTCTCCTCCCTTTTGTGTATCTTTGTTCATCTTGATTCTGGAGAGCCATCCTTGTCTTAGATAATTGATCGAAGACACACCACCTCTTCATGTAGTGCCTAGTTTTGGGAAAAAAACATGTGAATTTTCTTTACAAGTCTCAAATTGTTTTATCTTGCTTGAAATACCTATAAAAGAAAAATGATAGTGCCATGTCGCTTGGACTTAGAGAGGTTTGGCGGTGATAACATGTGGAATGAAGTCGTGCACAGGAATCTAATGGCTTGCAGAAGGGAAGGTGTGCCGAGGAGGCCTTTGGACTGTCGGCGGCCATACTTAGGAGAGAATGATGATGGACTTCCTGAATCAGGAGCATGGATGGTCTGAATCTGGATGGACAAATAGTTGATGAAAGGGTCTTAGGCTTTGGCAGTGATAATGAGGAAATTTCTCCCGGAGAAGGTGCAATACATAGAATTTACTCCAATAGAAGAATGATGGGAGAGGGTCCATGTGTGGAAGCCTCATTACTATGAACAATTAGAGAAGAGTCATGCAAAGAGGATGTTTTGGAGAAGGCCTCTGATGTCATGTTTCATTGGGGAGAATTATTCTAACACACAAAATGTTAGGTAGCTTCCCTCTACCTATATATGGATGTTATTACAAATATAAAATATTACAAATACACCCCTATAGTTTACATGTTTTCATATGAGCTCATAATTAAGGTAACTTATTAGGTCTCGAGCTTTTTTTTTTTTTTTTTTGCAACTGAATCTCAAGTAAGCACGAGCTTTATTAATCTGTGAGTTCTTTTATGAACCATCAAATAGTCATTCCTTTACAATTATTACATGACAAGGGATCTCTTCTGTGAAGGGGCGCAATGGTAAAGTTATTGTCATGTGACATTGGGATCATGAGTTCGAGTCGCAGCAGCCTCTTGCAAAATGCAAGGTAAGGTTGCGTATAATAGACCCAATGTGGTCAGATCCTTCTCGAGACCCGCACTAAAGAGAGCTTCACGCATTGAGTTGTCCTTTAATTATTTTTATTTGCTTTATAAGCAAAAACCAGATCATCCATCTTCTTCATGATTAGTATATTACTACAAATATTAAATTATATTTCTTTCAGTGAGCCAAGTGGTGATTAGCATAATAGAGATAGTATGGGCTGTATGAACCAAATGTTTACAAATCTGTCCTCATAATAATAATACAAATGGAATGTGGGATTTGATAACTATCATATACGCATGCAGTTGAGTGGACCATTTTTTCAATTTAATGGATTGCCTACTATGTCAGCATATATTGCCATGTGTGGATGTGGGCCTTGTGCTTATGGTCTGTTCATAGGCATGTCTTTTATCCTCTGTGTACATATTCAAATTTCTCTTACACTGTTATGTTGAGTTATATACTAAGCTTTTGTTTTAACCGCAGGTTATTCTGTATTCAGCCATTCTAATGGTTCTCATATTTCCGTTTGAAATTTTTTACTTGCCATCGCGCTATTACTTGTTGAGGACTGTATGGCGTATCATATTACCATTACAGGCAAGTGTTTGTTTTCATTTAATCATCACACTAGATTTTCATTGACTAAATTTTTAGCTTAAATAATTTGGTGGAAAGTTTGTCTTATTGCTGTCTATATGCGAAATTTACTTTGATATAAATGCCTCATTGTTTGTTAGGGCCAAACATAATCAACACTTCTGTTGCATGAATTTCTCTGTTAACATCCTTGCGTTGTTAGGTTTAGAGGTAAATTGGACCTAACATGCTTGCTGGCCAAGGATAAATGTGCACCAGATGAATCTTTGAGAGATTATGTAGTCAAGGTAGGTTGTTATTTGAGTTGTCGCTTTGATATACAGAGTTACAGACTCTTGCTAGAAATGATATGAGTGGTGGTTTCCCAGCAATCTAGCCTCCTAGGTACCTCCACCCTATGATACATAGTACATTGTGCTATGCTCCTTTGATACATTCATACTGTTTGCATATTTTTATTCCCTAACCTAAGTCTCTTGGTGCTAGTCCATGGGAGCTTTCTGCTTCTCTAGGTTCGCTCAGCTTAGTGGGATTTCAATATGGTCTGTTGGACTAAAATATGCTTGGTCTTCTCTCTTCTGAGAATCCAAGTTGCTATCTTGGGCTTTTGGGTTCACTGGTAGGGTTTCATACTCATCTCTTAATTTGGGGCCCCCTTGAGTTGGTGATGTTCTATGTCAATATCTCATGGTTTTAGGTCCCCTGAGCTTCAAGGCACTTTTAATTTGGTGAGACCCCCATGTTGATATTTTAGTTTGTAATGGTGTGCCCTCTTAACTTCATGGGTTTCTTTGCCATGATTTGGTGAAGTTTCAAATCATTACCTTGGTTTTAGGCTTCTTAGCATGGAGGGGTTTCATGCCAATGTTTTGAGTGCTTGACATGGGAGAGTTTCCAGGTTGTTATATCAGGTTTCAGACGTTGTTAGCCTGATGGGGTTCCTGGTCCAATCTCTCAGGCCTTGAGGCTGCTGAATATGTTAACTTATTCAGGGCCTTACTTGGGATTAGGAAATTGAATCTCAGGCATATTTAATTTCTTTTTTTGTGGATTTTGAGAATCAGACTGTTCCCTTAACTTTCTGAACAAAACTTCTACATGCAGTACCAGTCCATCCTTTTAGTTTGGATTGATAGTTGTAGTTTACTCTTCTGGGTTTCTTCTGGAAATTCTACTTCACAACTGAGCCACAATTCAAGATTATTTTACATTTTTACCCATATAATACTAACTTTTTATGTGATGTTAGCTGTTCAAATTTGTCAGTGCACAAACTTTAAGCACATAAAATATTTTACTTTATTATTCATAATGGCTTTAATTTCTGTATTATTCTTATTTTATCTGTATAATGGGTCTTATGTTATAAAACCTTTACAGTTTTCTTTTTCCCTAATTAAAGCTCTGTCAATGCAAATGCAGGCAATCACATTTTCTGATTTCTTTGTGGCAGATATCATGACATCAATGTCAAAGGTATGCGTTTTGTCATTGTAAATTATTGTGTCTCTATTAAATCATCTCCTCGATTAGAAGTTGTGTTCAGAACTTTTTGTGAGCTGTTATCATGTTTGAAATAGAAAGAGATGACCAACATAGCCTCCAAGTTTGCTGGAAGATGAACTGGGTTTTGTCTATAACCTAGGAATGCATTCATCAATTCTAGGTCTGGTTCTTTTGTAATAATTTTCATAATTTCATATCGCTACAGACCTATTCAACAAGTTTCCGCAGTGTTATCTACCAAACTCTAACTTGTGATTGTTCAGTCAAATAGACAGCTGTTCCACTTCCACCAATTTCCCTATCATGATTCTTTTATTAAATGTGATATTAACTGCTGTAATCGCTGTTTTTTTTCTAGGTATTCTCTGATTTGGAGCGCTCAGTGTGTCGGATGGTGAATAGGCAGGTTAGTAAACATATTCTTCTATAGAATATCAAGTCTATGGTAAACTTTTCTTTTGTGTTGGGTAGTTATCAAATATTTAATGTTCAATTTTTACCATTTGATGTATTCCATAGAAATGTGCATGGTGTCATATCCACAGTTCCATATTGAATATTTTGGATTAAGTTGAAGTAAATAGACAGTTCCATATTTGAATATTTTGGATCAAGGTGAAGTAAATAGTATTTTTGAAAAATGAGTTTGCAGAACATGGTGTTTGCATTAGTTAATGTTGTATGTAGATGGAGAGTTAAGTACATCTTATCTCTCAGAACTGAGGTATTCTAATCAGCTTGTTCCAAAGGTATTGGAAAAGCAATCATCATTACATTGTGAACCATCGTGAGGTACTCATTCCTTCTTTATCTAGTCATAGTAAAATTTAATGATGCCTTGCACAACTATTGAGATTGTCATGCAAGCGTTATTATCCAGAAGTCGAGTGGTGAAGAAAAAGTTCTATAACTAAACAAGTTAAGACAATTAAAATGAAAGTGTGAAGGTGAAAAAGCAAGACCTACTATAAAACACTTTAATAGAGTTACAAAAGATATCCATATAAAAGATCTAACATGGTGGGTTGTTTTAGTTAATATTAAGCTTATAGATAAGTTAAACTGGTGCTTTTATCTTTCATCCTAAATAAGAACTTTATATGAATTGCTTTGCTTTCAGGTTGCAACAATAGCATGGTTTGAAGCAGATTCTGTATGTGGAAGCCACTCTGTTGCAATTCCTATAGTGCTCGTCTTTCCATATCTATGCCGTTTTTTCCAATGCTTGCGTCAATATAAGGATACTAAAGAAAGATCATGCCTTTTTAATGGTAAATGCATGTGTTCAATGTTTTTACTAGTTTTTTTCAGCTGATATATGTATGTCTGATGCAAGCTGCAAGTTTATTGATATAGATTATTAAATTAACTAAGACTGCTGTAGCATGATGTACTATTTAGTTGTTTTAATGACTACAGATTATGCATTAATCAGTTCCTTACTGTTCAATGTGCAATAGTAGTTTCACTTTTTTTGGGTGCTAACTGCAAAAAATTGACTGGAGTGAATGGGATGGTAAAATTCTACTGTCTTTGCAGCATTAAAATATGCAACTGCAGTCCCCGTGATTTTCCTTTCCGCTCTGAAGTATCATGTCTTCCCGGACAGTTGGATCAATTTTTACCGGCCACTTTGGCTTGTTTCTAGTGTCATGAACTCATTATACTCATTTTATTGGGATGTGACTCGGGATTGGGACTTAAGGTATGCATGGAATCTTCTGCCCCTTCTGTTCTTTTGACCATTTCATTCTGTTCTTACCAAATTACACCTTTTGTATTTTTCTTTTTTTAACCAAATCATGTCCCCCCAATATTGATTCTTACTACATCGTGCTGCAACCATTATTCTTTTTACAGTTTATTGTTGATTTTCAAGTTTCCTCTAATACTAAGCTAATTTATGAACTAGCTTGGTGCATTAACGTTTGAAATTTAAACAATATTTGAGTTTCTTCCAACAGTAAAAATCTCTCACATTTTAATTTTCGTAAACGTGGGGTTTTGATTCACAAGTTGATTTAAAATCATGATTTCTGGATAAAAAGTAGTGATTTAAGTTCCTTCCAACCTAAGAAGGTAAATAAGGCATTGTCTTAATTTTACATAAATCTAGGGTCTTACCCGAAAAGCTGATGTGCACATTAGCTTGCATCGTGAACATGACACCAAGGTGAGTATAAATCATCCTGTGCTATGTCAATTTCCCAACAATAACTAGATATTTGAGGCTCTTCAACCTAAAAGTGTCATTTTGGGCATCTCTTATCTTAATTTTTACATAAAGTTGGGGATTTGACCCCGGAAGTTAATATTTAAATATTATTATTTTTGACTGTGCATCTGATTTTCAAAGCATCCTTTTGGGGTTAAAATTATAAGTTTATACAAAATTAAAGTGCAAGTGACCCTTTAATGGCCATCTTAGGTTGGTAGAAATTTAAATATCTAAGTTTTGTTAAAAGTTATCCTGGAAGCTGGATTTTGATGTTAGATTTTGAGGAAACTTGAAAACCATGGGTGATCCGAAACAATATAGCGTCCGGGAGTGATTTAATAGTCATTGTAAAGGCCCAACTGGTAATAAAACCAATGCAAGATGCATGACTTGGTCAAATTTCCTTAATAAATCCAACTTTATTTTATTGACTTCCTCTTTGTCCATGCAGTGTATTTACTCGAATTTTCAAGTTTAAAAATCCACATATGTGCACAAATCTTCTGTATGGGCAAATATGGGTAAGTTTTCATTTCATCAATTGTTTAGCGCTTTGTCATTGTTGTTAAACCCTATTTATGGAATTGCAGGTCTATTATTGGGTGATAGGAAGCAACCTAGTACTTCGATGCACCTGGACCTACAAACTCTCAGCTCATCTTCGGCACAACTATTTGACAGTTTTTACGATTACTGCATTGGAAATAATGCGGCGTTTCCAGTGGATTTTCTTTCGCGTGGAGAATGAATGGAACAAGATGACAAGCAAGGCAAGCTTGGAGCTTTCTGCAATGGATACCACTATGGAGGAATATCGACTACTTGGTTCTGCCAGCCATACTGTATAAGAGGATTGTGGTTCAGTAACTGAGTAGTTGTATATGGCCTTGTGAAATTACCAGCCATTGCCATTTTTCGTTTCTGGCAAGGCATTTTCTGTTACAGGAAACCAGAGGGTTACACACCACAGCTATGAACTTGAAAGTTCCCAGTTAATATAGATAATTTTTACAGCATTCTTTCAACACATCACAGATGTATCTAACATTGTTTTCTTTCCTTAAATATATTGGGACTCCATTTAAAACTCTTGTTTCGATCCAAGCTTATCGTAGCTGTTGGATTGGGAATTGTTAGAGCTCTAGTTTGTTTATCTCGAGATAGTCAAGTTATTATCAGGTGTGACCTTTTGCTATATATATATATGATAAAATTAAAATCAGTCTTATTGAAATTTTATTGAACTCGAACTACAACTTTTGCTTATCGAGCCAACCAAAAGTTAATTTGAGTTTATTTTCATGTCATAACTCAAGCTCATTGAAGCTTATGCTAAACCAAGCTGAATTTCAATTTGAAAAATAAACAATGATGAGAATATAATGCATTGCAAAAATGCTCTCAAAATTGGTACAATACAAACATACATGCCATAAATAATCATTACAATGAAAAAAATGCTTTTTATACTTGATCTTAACATTGGTTGTTTCTAGAATAGAATCAGATTCACATAGTCCTATACTAATTTACCTCGAATTTATTTCAATTTTATTGAAAATCTATTTATCTTGTAACCATTTAGCACCTGGTTTCTCATTTACGCAAATTCATGTCCTCCAAGACTCCAAGCAATTATTTGTTCTTATCTAATGATTGCTAGTATATTAGAAGTCATGACAGCTATGATAAGGGAGATGACACGTTGTCTTTTTCACTAATGTAGTACGTCTAAATTGTTTTATAATTTTCTCTTCGCTCCATAAAATTTACATGAAAATTTAGTTCATCAACCTCGCAAGGACAACGCCACCCAAATGATATCAAATGCCTCTAAATTAACCCAGCTCTGGAGCCTCAGAGAGTCAGAGTAATAGTGAAATAGTAATTGTTATATCTTTTATTAAATAATTAAGGAATTAAAGTTTGAGTCTCAAGTAAAATATTTTTTCGTACTATTTATAGTGATGACTGTTGAGATAAAAAATTTTCATATAATCAAATTGATTATCTTTAAAATTAATCAATTCAAGATATTAAATGCCATGAGAAGTCCCTCACAAGGACAGCAACTTGTTCACACATATAACCAAAAAAAAAAAAAAATCTTTTTTTTTTTTTTTTTTTTTTGGAAATCAAATAGGACTTAATCTTTTCAAATACACCTGCACATGCAAGCTGGAATCCTTATCATCTTAGCTCCATGTCTGTTTTTCTTCTCTTTAGTTCTTTACACCAAGTTTGAAATCGACATCTACAACAGACACTCAGCCACAAAGTTCAGCTCCAAATCATCAGCTTCCTATTTTGCATGCCGGAAGAGTGTGGAGGGGTCTTCTGACCCTAATGTTCGGCTTCAATTATTCCACTGTTCTCGGGACGACCAACTGCACAAGGCTATAAAAATCTCCCTTTCAAGCAGCAGCAGCAGCCGCCGCAGCCTTGTGGTATAATAAATATCTATCCGGTAATCCTGCAAGATCATGCTTAGGAAGGGGCATCTGCAAAGAAAACATGTAGTGGGAGCAATTATGAGTTCCAGGGTGTAATAGCGACGACAGAGGGGGGAGGAATCATGAAAAGCAGAAATCAGGAAGGAATTCTATTCATGGAATTGCCATCTTTTGAGCAGGTCGTGACACCGCACCAATTAGGTCAAACAGTGGAGGCGAGGAAGCAGACAAGAGAGACCCACCAAGCGAGAAGCAAATCATGGAGTAGATCACTGAATGATCCTTAGGCATCTCCATTCTCCTGTTTACTTTTGTGTATTTATTTATTTATTTATTTATACCTTTCACATTTCTCCCCAATTATGATACAATGACATTCCAATACCAGAAAGTCAACATTGTCATCAAAGTCTAGCAGCTGCACCTTTCACTCTTCCTCTCAAGGTTCTCAATTCCTCTTCTTTGATCGATCAAAACTGCAGTCTTTACAGCAGAAATTGGTTCTTTCTCTTCTTCCTCATACAGAGTTTCGAAATCGAATCGAAAGAGTGGAGTTTTTTTTTTTTTGGTTTTCACTCTTCTTCTCCAATTCT
>JBAMIE010176273.1:0-14076 GCA_037177295.1 Kaempferia parviflora | reverse complement strand
CACAATTTGCAGGGATTGATGCCTCGTCAGCCTTGAGATTCCACCATAAGACCTCATTTGGCAAACAACCATCCACTTACTACCTAAGTTATGGCCGTGGGGCCCTAAACATGGTCTCAATGCCTCAATAACAGGAGGTTTTTTAAAATATTGATAATTTGTTAGTTTTAAATCAATTAAATGCATCAAAGAAACAAACTTGCAAATATAGTATGCCATAAGCCTAAGCCTATTTAGTCTCGTTACTTGTGCTGTTGTGTTGCCACTTGTGAGTGATGTGTTAAGCCATATCGACGCAGAAAGTTGTTCCTGAAGGACTTACTGACGCTTAAATAATCCTCCTTCATAACTTTTTTTGTGCTATGCAGACCAGACCAAAAAGCTGTTTCGAATAATTTCTGAATACTTGGTTAAAAACCTTCCTCAAGCCTTAGTTTAATCCTTTTTCTACACTACACATGGCTATTAGAAACTTTGAACACAAATCTTCTCCTATGATTATGGTAGTAGATAGGGCTGAAATAGGTGAACTGAAAGTTTTAATAGACTGAATGCATATAACTGCGATACAACCAACTACACATCTTCTTATAGACTCCAATATGGACACTAGCTTTTGAAGTAGATCTTTGAAAGCTTCCTTTTTTAACCATGTGAACCTTAAAGGCTGTGTCAGATAGACAGAATACCTCCCTTCTTTTCATAGTCCTTGTGGCTTCCAGATTATTTCTGTGTTTGGATTGCTCAGTGCCTGCCTGATATGCTTTTATGGGTCATTCAGCGTCTGTTGAAGTGGTGATCCAATCAAATTTAACTTGGAAAAGATTGGGCTTTTCTTAACATCTTAAGCTTTGGGGATGACATCACCAATCAAATTAATAGTCCTTGAGAATTGCTAATGTTATTCCTGTTGCACATAGGCATTTCCTGGTGGTTGCATACACATTTAAATAAAAGATTATAACTAGTCTTTTTATTGCTATGAAGGGATATTAAGGACAGGGAGCCTCTTCCATATCTTCCTTTTTTGTCATCAGTTTATTGGAGTCTTATTTAAATGGTTTCTTTGATACCCCTTCAGGTTACAATTTCAGATTAGCCTCTCCCTTCTTCAGCACAATAACTTGTTATATGTCTCAGTTCTCCTATATCTAGGCCTTTGATCACATATCCATTATGATTCAATAATGATTATTTTTAATATTTATGCTAAGTTTTGCTTTATGAAGAAACTTAAGCACATGCGGTTGTTGGTTAAATATACTTGCATATATGTTTGTTTTGTTTTTTAATTGGCTATGGTGCATTCTTTCTGCAGTGATTTTACCTTATAACAAAGATGAAAGAGATGGGAAAGAAAGTTCAGACAGAGAAATTGTGTATCGGCGACATATGGTTGATCGGATGCCAATTGATGGGTGGAACACTATATGGAATAAATTGCATCAGCAACTTGTAAATGTAGATGTCATTAATGTGGATTCTTTATCCTCTGAAGTCTACTCAACCATAGCGACTGCAGTTGTGTGGTCTATGCGTTTTGCCCTTTCAGTTGCGGTATATCAGTGGGTTGATAGTGTGACGAGACCAATTTATTCAAAGTTGATTCCTTGTGATCTTGGTAAACCACAAAAAAGAGCTAGACCTTTGTTGCCCCGTAGGCACAGCGCATTAGGATCTTTGGGCAAAAGTCGGTAAGTGGAAACATGTCTATTCCTTTTAGTATCACACGTGTACTGATAAACATAGATGGCCAAGTCACTAGAGCTTTTGGAAGATTGTTTTTGCAAATAAAGACAATGCTAAGATCATCTCCCTTTTATTGAATAATTATGATTTACTGAAGTGTCAATTCATAGAATTAGCAGACATGTTACTTATGACATTTGAAAATAGTAACTTAGTTATCGAGCTCTAATTTAAATAGAAGTTTATATCATGAATATTTTTGTTAGATCCTGTTAATACTTATGGTGTTACATGAAGTGCAAGTTCTTATTTACTGAAGATCAAATCTTGATTAGATACATCTTTACTCATTTTTCAGGGCAAAATTTATATCAGCTGAAGAGACTACAGGAGTCACATTCAATGATTTTGCTGGCCAGGAATATATAAAGATGGAATTGCAAGAAATTGTGCGAATTCTTAAAAATGATGAGGCATTTCAAGATAAGGGTATATATTGCCCAAAGGGGGTTTTACTACATGGACCACCTGGAACAGGAAAAACTCTGCTTGCTAAAGCTATTGCAGGTGAAGCAGGTCTCCCATTCTTCGCAGCCAATGGAACTGATTTTGTTGAGGTGATCTCTGATTCTTTATTTTGTTGTTTGCATATACTGAAACCATATCGGCACTGCATAATATGGTACTAAAACCGTATTATTCAGGTCATAAACTGCTATTGCCCAAGATTTTAAACCACGGACTGACCTATTGGTCGACTAACCTGTTGGTCGACCAGATGTCCCAATCTAGTCTATCTTTGGCTAATTCCGCCGTGACTCCTACCCTCCACTTGCAATAGTCACATATACATTAATTTTCTAGTTGACTCTTTCAATCAGCTGTTATATTCAAGTATAAATAATCTCTTCCAGTTTCCCCATTGTTTTTATACGACCATTCATTTCTCGAGGGGTATAAAAACTTATGTCATTTAAGATCTCTTTTTTCTAAGATCAACATTAGTACCATAGCTCCCAATGGCGTAGAAGAATCCTATATAACTTATCCCACTTAGTGGGATAAAGGCTTGGTTGTTGTTGTTGTTATTTTTGTAACCTTAATACCACAGCTATATCTCCTGAATCTTCATCTTCTAATCATGAACTAACATTTTATGTGCTGCCACACAACAATGAAGAATCTTTTGTTATTTTGCATCATATTTTGCTGGTGTTATGATGGTCACTTGATCTCGTAGCGTAGACTTGCAAATTGGGATACCTGCGTGTTGGCTTCCACATGATTTATAGGTGATGATCTAGCCTTATACCAAATATGATTTGATCCAGACTCATGCTTGATACAATTTTACATGGTTTCAAGATCTATTCTAAACCTTGACCTTTTCATTGAGTTTGGATCCCGCATTGTACTCTACAACCACTTGTTGCAAAAGCTTAATCTCTTATTGAAAAATATCTGCTTAAGCTTTTTTGTTTTTAGCAACTATATTATACAAGACACGACAGTCTGATTGATCAAACCTCAAGTGCTCCTATGCTCCTGTCATGACTATTTTCTTGGCATTTTCTTGGCATGTTTTCTGGCCTTGCTCATGAGAAAGTGTTGCGTGTTGCCTGCTGTTGCCAACTTGCTTCACATTGTTTTGGTCATGGGTTTGCCTATGCTTCTCCTCTCTGTTTAGATTCAGTTGTTCAAATTTCATCCAACTAACAGTTTTTGATATGGGAATGCATTTTTCACTTGCAAAAAAATCTAGTAGGCTTTAATAATTTTTGTTTCATCATCATCAAGTCATGCCCCCACATTGGAGGAAGCTTTGTGCACTGTGCTGTTTTTTTTCTTCATCAAACCATGTTTGATTTGACTATTTGAGGTCGGCTATATAAATCCTTATTATTCATTATGTTCTATGTAAGGCTATATGATAAGATAGTGGAGATGACTCCTATATGCTATACAAAAAGGACATTTGCGTATATTTGTAGTTGAGGTGATGTTACACTTCCATGCAGTTATTACTCAGTTTTCCTTCCCAAGTACCAGGTCCAATTCATGCTTAAGTAGCCTGCACTCATAACATTTCTACCTTGGCAGATGTTTGTAGGTGTCGCAGCAGCCCGTGTGAAGGATCTCTTTACAACTGCCAGATCATATGCACCATCAATAATCTTTATTGACGAAATTGATGCGATAGGCAGTAAACGTGGTGGACCTGATATTGGAGGGGTAAAATATTCTTTTCTCCTAATTCTTTTATAACATATTTTCCCTTAACTTGCCTTTTCATGCATGTAAGGATGGATGGGGTGTTAATTACTCTCAAGTTTATCTATCTCACAGGATTTTACACTTTAGCATTCCTGGATTGTTCAATTACATTCACCTTTTATTTATTAATTGTTTGGTTACACAGTTTAAACTTTAATGCTGGGCTGATCACTAATTTAATCAATATGTTGGAAATTGATAGGGGTTGGATCTCGCATGCATGCATGCATCCATTAATTATTTGTGTGATAATTTTGCTTTGGGCCATTTTTTCCTAAAAACAAGTACACATGTTGAGTATGTGGAGTGTGTACTGTTTGAATACTTACAATGCATGAAGAGAGAGGAGTAAAGAATGATAAGGTGAAGGAAATATTGGAATAGATAATTTTTAGAAGAGGAACAGATTAGGTATGAGAAAGATAGAGACCACCTGAAAGAAAAAGTGAAAAAACATAGACATACATAGACATAGGGATTGAGAGAGCAATTCACATATTTTTTTTTTGTCTCTCCTTTTTGTACCTTGTTACATGAGCAGAGTTTAACTAACTTGATTGCTTATCCAAAATATTAATCTAAGATCTTTGTACTTTGAAGATCTGGTGTAGGTCTTCAACTATGAAAAATTGCTACATATTTAGAAGAAAAGAAGCTCATTGTGAGAATACTTGACAAGTGATGTAACACAATGGATGGGTAAGCGAATGAACTTCACATAGAGGAAACTCTAACATAGAGTAAAGCTATTGAGAAGTTTGCAAGTTGGCAATTACATCAACTATGGACTTCTTTTGTAGACCCAAATAATCTAAATCAGGGAAAGAGACACTAGAACATAATTAAGAATATAATTGTCTCCTAATTAATTACCAAAAGAGATCAAGATATTGAAAATCAATTTAGATTTATACCTAAAAGGTCGATGATAAAAGCTATACATCTTCTTAAATAAATAATTGAAAAGTATTGTGAAAAGAAGCAACATTTATACATGATATTTATTATCATAAAAAAAGTCTATGACAAAGTTCTGAGAGAAATTATTTGAAGAATTTTAGAAAGAAAGGGGTTAACGTAATGTATATTGTGACAATAAGGATATATATGAGGATTTAATGATAAGAGTGAACACTCTATTAGATTAATCAAAATACTTCCTATAAAATTAAGGTTACATTAAGGAGCAATTCTAAGTCCATATCTTACATTAGTTATGGATGAGACACGTCCGAGATATATTATCATGGTGTATGTTACAGATAATATTATGTTGGTTGATGGAACACCTGAATGCGTAAATGCTAAGTTTGAATCTTGGTGGAAGGCATTAGAGTTAAAGATTTTAGACTCAATAGAGTAAAGATAGAATAATGGAATTTAAGTTTACTAGTAGTAGACATAGCAAGATAATTGTTAAGATAGGGGATGACGAGTTAATTATAATTGAAATTTTTAAGTATTTAATATCGGTTTTGTAAAATGATGGAGGGGTTGATAGAAGTGTTTTACATATGATACAAGTATGATGATTAAAATGGAGGAGGGTATCAGATGTTCTTTGTGATGGTAAGGTACTTCTAAAACTTACAAGAAATTTTGTAAAATGACGGTTACACCTACTATGTTATATGAAATTGAATGTTGTGCTATGAAGTGAATTCACGAGCAGAAGTGAGAGTTGCAGAAATGAAGATGTTAAAGTGGATGAATGAATATATGCGAATAAATAAGATAAGAAATGAGAATATTAGAGAGAAAGTAGAGGTTGTGCTTATGGAGGAAAAACTCCAAGATTCGTGTTTAAGATGATATGGACATGTACTTAAGTGACTAATAAATGTACCAATTAGGCGATGTGAGAGCATGATAAATGCACACATTAATTGTGGAAGAGGGGACTAAAGAAGACTTAGTTAGCAACTATAAAAAAATATAAAATGTATCTAAATATAGATGAGAATATAGTAGGGATCAAACCAGAGGATCCATATAGCCGAGTTAGCCGGATAAAGGCTTTGTTGTTGTTGTTGTTTTATTCACCCATCTTAATTTATTCTCCATTTTGTTTTCTTTAATTGAAAATGTCTTAATTTCAAATTATTCTCCAATTTGTTTAATTCCTTTTCAACATTATTCTTCTATTTTAAGAACTCAACTTCAGATGAGTTGTTGGCTTTTCTTCTTGGATTGTCATTTCGAAGCATAGGGAATAATTGCTTTACTATGTTTAGTAATGTTTCTTAGTTATATTGTTTTTGACTTCCCTTCTAATGAGCAAGAAATCAATACAGTTTGCTTCTTTTTTGAGCTTTGTGTTATTCCTTTTTGATTGCTTTTTTTAATGTATAAGAAAACATCTGAGATTGTTATAAGGTAAGAATATTGGATGTGAACATGGTAACAGTAAGGATGATCCACATAAATTGTGACAAAGTCAACATATAAAGAAGGATACTGAATTTCTCCTAGCAAATTAGTATACCCCTATTTAAAAAATTGACATACGGCTAAGTAAGTCGGCAAGATAAACAAATGAGCATTGTAATCAATCTTATATGTGGCCAAATAAAGTTGTTATGAAAGTAATAAATGCTTTAACATAGGCCAAATAAAGTAGATATGAAGGTAATAAATGCCTCTAAAGTAGATGTTACTAGAAAATTCAATTATGCACTATGAAAAATTGTTGTATCACTAGGAACTTTATAATAATGATTTTGTTAGTATTAACTATTAACAGTATTGGTAGATATAACTCTCATATGCTAAGTGAGACTGAGACTTTCAGTTTGGTAGATAAAAGAAAATAAGAAATCTAACTCAGCTAGTCGACGTATATTAAAGTTACAAGTAACTATGAAATAATTCGTGTAATATAGAAATTTTAAGGTGATATTGTTTATAATGTTTGTTTTGTTTTAGTTTCCTCTTATGATTTCTTTGTATAACATGAATGAGCTATGGTTTGAAAGCCTAAGACATGGTGTTACTATCAGGTTGTTTGGCCTTTTAAGCTTGCATTGTTAATGAGCTCATTTAAGTGTCATTAGAAGACTTTTAAAATGTTATTAGAGAACTTTCCTAGTGTCGAGTTATCAACTATTTTTAGCACAATTCTTTCATTTCAATCAATTGCCATTTCAATTGATTCCATTTCAATTGATTGTAAGTGAAGTGGAGTATGAGGGTATTGTCTTCGAGTGTAATTCCCGTAAGAAGATTGTTTTGTATATACATATTAAGTCTGATTTTTCCCCTTTTTTTGTTTTTGTTTTTCGTAGCAGTAATAATAATTTCTTTTCCTTGTTCTGGTGTTGGGTGTGGAAGAACTTTGTAATGAAATTTGAAAGAAATAATGACGTAGATATAAAAGTGGTGGACAAGTGGATGCATAAGAGGAGTTATGTGATAAGGTAACTAGTGTTGGGGTTGCATGGTTGCAAACATAGTCGCACGCCGGAAACACATGAAAAAGATCATGGGTTTAAAAGAGGAAGATATTTCCATTGGTACGAGACCTTTTGGTAGAGCCTAAAAGCAAAACCATAAGGGCTTAAGCCCAAAGTGGACAATATCATGCCATTGTGGAGATATCTAAATTCTTTTGGACCTAACAATTGGTATCAGAGCCCGGATTGCCAGAAGGTTAACCGCCGACTGTGCATAAAAATTATGGTCTAATTGAGCTATGTGAGTACAATATTGACCTGGAACAAAGGAAGTGGGGCTCCAGTGTCCGGATTAAGAGGACCATACACCAGGTAGAGAAGTCCTAGTAGGTCGAGTGGACTGAGGGCAGGAAGACCTGGTGGGTCGAGGATCGGACGTCAAATGGATAGACTTTCTGCTTGAGGTGCTGTGGTCCTTCGTTTGAGGGTGGATTGTTGGAGTTGGATGGTTGTAAGCATAGTCTCACATTGGAAATAGATGGAAAAGATCATGTGTTTAAAAGAAGAAGATATCTCCATGCTATGAGGCCTTTAGATAGAGCCCAAAAGCAAAATGAGGGCTTAAGCCCAAAGTGGATAATATCATGTCATTGTGGAGATATATAAATTGTTTTGGACGATGTAGCACTCTGAAAAAATAGGCAAACGAACCTCACTTAGAGGAAATTCTCACACAGAAAAGCAAAAAATTATTATTGATTACAAGATACTATACATGACTTCGGACTTCGTTTATATACTTTATCCTAGTGAAATTAGGAAATAAACAACCTAAATTAGGAGCAATTTGCAAGACCATGGTTGGGAATATTAATTACCTAAAAGAAAAATATAAATTTTCTAAATTACCTAATAATTCAATAATTTATGAAATGATAAACATCAATTTAAAATTTAATTGAAAATGTGCCAATCTTAAATTATTCTCCAATTTTATTTCTTTCAATTAAAGAGGCACCAATCTCAAATTATTCTCCAATTTATTTATTTCTTTTTCTGCATTAACAAATCTTTTGAAAATTAGGCAATGTATTGAGAGGTATTTTATAGTCTTCAATGAGCATGTCTTTTGGTACATAACAATGTTTTTGAGACTTTGAAGTTCTAGTTTTCGTGCGTACTTGGTTTGATATCACCTATGTGATTAGTAGGCATGCCTATTAGGTGAGCACTTACAGTATCTTTTTTGGCAAATAGGGTTTTTGACTTTCAAGATCTAGTTTGGGCAATTAGGTGCGTACAGGTCCCACAGGTCTGGCTAGGTTTATGACTGTGCCATCTCCTTTTGTCTTGCTTATCTGCAAAAATAATACTCATACGAAATATTAAAGAACCTAAATGACAAAACTATATTATTGTATCAAATAAGTTAACGGTTAGAACCTCTTATGTAAGTAAAATCAATAACAAATCATTAGCCACATGATTCTTAGAAGTGTTGTAAACTAAATGTGTCTTTTTCATCAGAGTTGTATAGCTATAGGTAATGTCTCCAACCCATATTTTCCAAGAAATTGGCTACCTAACAAGATTAACTAATTACAGATTCAAAGAAAAAATGCAAGAAAAATGAATTAAATTTCACTTAAAAATGGTTGCATCAGATGAACTTTGTAAGTTCTGAGTGAATCTGAAGGAGTTAATAAAAATTTGGTCTAATCTGGAGATTTTAGAAAATTTAATTGATCTAGTGAAGTTTTTGTTAATGTCGTTTGAACCTTTATAGTGCCTACCTTGAAACCCTTCTTTATAACTCGTATTAGAATTCTTTGTCATTCCTATATCTGGCCAGGAAAAGCGAGAAGCATGATTTTCCTTTCTTTCCCTCATATGGGCAGTGCCTATTCTTATAATTAGTGTAGTACCAATAAAGCTCCAATGAAAGGAGCGTAGCCACCACAGATTACTAACTCGGGAATAGATGTTTGGGGGAGGCTGGGATGATCTTTGCCGTATGCTCTAGTCAATGGCTTTGTGGACGCCGAATGAAATCTTCCTCATCCTCACCTACGGATTTTGTTGGGCTCTTAGCTCCTGCAGCTTTCCTCTTTTGACCTAAGCTGGACAATGGTAACTCATTAAGAGGGAGCACAATTTTTGAATTTAGAGAGGAAGGATAAAAGATACAGATAAAATATACTGTGCTTTTATTTTCATTGCATGCCTTGTTTTCTTTCCTCTTGTGCATGCCACAAATTTGGCCATGCATGCTGATACCACCACTACTATCATTGGGCCTGTTCGAAAGCGACAAAACTTAGCTATTACAACCAATTAGAAAATAGTGTAGTGAAGTCAAACTATTTACTTCTACTAATTTTCTGAATCTAGGCTATTCTGAAACCAACTTCTTTGCTTGGTCAAAGTTGATACGAAACTAGATAACTGATTATTATCCATTCAACATCTTGGTTGATCCACACACCCCTTCTAATTGATGCTTCCTATTGCTGCACCATTTGCCATTCGTCTCTTTTTTAAACCTCACCATATTAGCAACAGATGCCACACTAGCAGTTTCTGCTGCATAGGTCGACATGTTGGTGACTTGCACCATGTGAGTGTCTGTTACTACGTCACTACTGTCCCTTTGGAAACCACTACTGTCCCCTTGGAAATGTGCTTGTTCTTGAGCACAAAAGTTGGCCAATCCTCCTCCACCTGGTTAGCTGACTCGCAAGAAGTGTTTGCAAGAGACATACCTTTTTTATAAATTAGGAGTTTCTTTGTGGGCATTTACGTTAGTCTAAGATGGTTCAGATGAAGGTCCTGGCTAGCGGTTAGGTAATCTAGCAACTTGGGTTGGTGCTCTCGTTGCTCTTCATGGAATGCCTTTAAGCAAGACACATGGAAGCTTGGGTGGATTTTTGGACAAATCTGGTAGTTTCAATTGCAAGCTATTTGGCTGATGAAGTTGAGTATTTTGAATGTAACACGATGAGGCACCATTTTCTTATGTGTGTTTGCTCAACAGCCCCAGGATATCTGACAAAATGGTTGCAGTTGTGGAAGCACTACCCAATTATTCACTAGGTAGCCTGGTGGTCACATGTCCAAGTCGCGGAAATAACCTCTTGTAATGCAGGATAAAGTTGCATACAACAGATCCAATGTGGTTCGACCTTTCTCCAGGACCTTGCATTGGCTGGAGCTTCGTGCATCGGGCTGCCCTTTATTGCACATCACAGATTTCTTTTATTTTTTATTTTTATCATGATGTGTCTGGGCTTGTTGCAAGTGCTGACAAATGATGTGGTGGGCTTCATCTTGCTGCAGCGCATCCTGTTTGTTGGCCTCAATCTATGAAGTCCTTGTGGATTAGGTCAACAGTCATGGTGGTTGCTGATCATAGACCACCTTGAACGGTGTGGCATGTAAAGTAGTGTGATTTTTGGTGTTAAAAGTAGGACTTAGTTCAAGTATCCATTTTCACCAAGTCATTAGCTTATCAATGATGAAGCAAGGAAGATACATGCCAACGTAAGGATTTACCATTTAGGTTTGACCATCCCTTCATATATGGTCAATCAAACTGGCGATTAAGTTGAGTGCCTCATAGCTTAAAGAGCTTGGTCCAAAAAATACTTGTACATAAACAATCCCTGTCAGATGCTTATTCTAATTACTTGCACTCATTAGCTTATTACAGGGCGGTGCTGAGAGGGAACAAGGCTTGCTTCAGATTTTGACTGAGATGGATGGATTTAAGGAATCAACTTCACAGGTCTGCATACTTGCAAGACTTTCTGTTAATAAACACATCACTATAATCAACTGCTGCAGGTTTTGGTTATAGGGGCAACAAATCGATTGGATATATTGGATCCAGCTCTTCTGAGGAAGGGTCGTTTTGACAAGATTATAAGGGTTGGCTTGCCATCAAAGGATGGAAGATTGGCCATATTGCATGTAATAGAATTTTATATTTTGGATTATTGTGTACTTAAGTTTTTGTTGTTATTCAATAACCTTCTCCCCCTTAAATTTATGCTATATTGAACAGGTGCATGCTAGAAATAAATATTTCCGTTCAGAAAAGGAAAAAGATGTCCTCCTGCAGGAAATTGCTGAACTTACTGAAAACTTTACTGGAGCAGAGCTGCAGAATATACTGTAATTTCTTTCTGGACATTTGTACTCCTTATATCAACCTTTTTGGGAATATTTGGCAAACTCATATTGTTGAACAGGAACGAAGCTGGAATTTTAACTGCAAGAAAAGATCAAGATCACATAGGACGAGAAGAGCTATTGGAGGCTTTAAAGAGGGTAGGTTGTTCAGTCCACTTCTGTCTAGAAATTAACTTTTGGCCTGTGGATTCAGTTAGAATCTAGCATCTTCATTTACTGAGTTTTTTTTGGTGAACTTTCTCAGCAAAAAGGTACCTTTGAAACGGGTCAGGAAGACAATAAAGAAATACCTGAGGAATTAAAGGTTCGGTTAGCATATAGAGAGGCAGCTGTTGCCATTCTCGCATGCTTTTATCCAAATTCTCATCAACCAATTTTAGAGGTTTGTAGAGGGGTCCAAACTTCTAATTTTATTTCAAAGGCAATTTTCAACTTGTTTTCTGCCTTAAATGCCACTGTAAAGGTAGGCCTGTAAAAAGGCTGCTGTTGGACCAAATGTAGGTCCCATGCTGCCTCATTCTCTCCCTTTGACCACTCCATACACCATGTTGGATATCAAGACTGACAATTCCTTCCTTGTGGTTATGATGCATAGAAAAACTTTATATTTTGCAGACACATATCCGCACCATCCAGAGTACACCAAATATGCAGTACAGCAAGGTTTCAGGAAAAGTTTTCTTGAGAAAATCTGATTATGTAAACTCTATAGTGCGGGCTTGTGCACGTAAGCACCATTTTTATCCTTATCATGACTCAACAAGATGAGCTCTACTTTTCTCATACTTTGCGTAACTGGTCTTTTATGTTCTCAAAAGTGCTGTCGAGAAATGATGAATTGTTAATCACACTTTAATTTGAAGGAAAAAAGGAACTTCGAGCAACATAATTTCTTGTTAATCTACGCATATATTAGATGAGCATGCCTTTTTACAAGCTTTAGAACATTTCTGAAAAACTTAAACCTTCCTTCATAACCACCATGTTATGTTAGATTGTAATGAATTCATAGTAAAATGTTACTGTTTCCAATTTGATAGATTTTATTTTGATTGGTTCCCTATGTAATACGATAAAAGATGATATTAATAAATTAATTTGGCACAAAACATTTCTGACTCAATCATTAATCACATGTTTGCACTCTTTAATTATAGCAGAAGTATAATTGCACTTTGCTCCTTTTCAATATACTTCAGGAAGACAATTGTGTTATCACACCCTTATACCATATACCTACAACAATCATTTAAAGATGAGAACCACAATTTGTGGACATAAATAAGCTGATTGTAACAATGGTTTGAATCTCGTACAGTATTGGATGAAATGGAATGCTTGTACCATTTGGCTCAAATAATGTTTACTTCCTCTGCCTTGTCTCCTTTATCCTTCAATCTCCAATCCATCACTCCAATCCATCGCTGATAACATTTGTCAGCTCGAGATTTGAACCTTAATCCTATTATAATGCATTTATACTTAGGTTTCTACTTGTCAATGAGGAAATGATCAGATTCGAACTCTTAAATATGGAATATTGCTTCTCTATATTTGGATAAAAGATGGGAACAAATAGAAGTTGTGATATCAAATATGTAAATATAGCATCGATATGACAAAATAACTAGCCTTGCACCCACTCTCAAAGTTGAGCAATATGGATCAAGCCTATTTTTGTTAGAAAACAATACAAAATAAGTATGTTAAGATGTTTATGAAGATATCAATTATTTGGAAGAGTATATAGTATGTCATTCCCCAATTATAAGGCTGTAAATGAGGTGGACGTTTGTGAAAATACTTAGTAGTGTTCGATAAAGCTCATTTATATTCATTCAATAATAAAGAAGTATATAAAATAAACAATCTTATATTCTAGTAAACGAAGTTCATGAATAATTTAAGAATAAATTTGTTTATTAACTTGTGTAAAATTTAATTCTTATTTTTTTTTAATTCAAAAAAATAAAAATATAGTAATGTCTAAATTTTTTATAATCTTAAAATTTTCATAATATATTAAAAATAAAAAAATAATTTAAGTTTTATGTATTAGATAAATGTTTGGGAAAAAATCAAAGGGGCGCCCCTTTTTAGGCAAACCCTGCAACTAAACCACAGGGGTAGAAGAGTAATTGCACCAAGGGGTGGGCCGTGGTTTTTAATAAATCAAACTGGTAGGCGGCTTGCAGGCTAAAAAAATTCAATACATTTAGGGTTTTTGGCTTCTCGAAAAAACTCAAATATTTCGAACCCTTCTCCTTTGAAATCCCTCGTTTGCTGATCAATTTCACTACCTGCATCGCCTCGCCTTCCTGCCTCCGTTCATCATGTACGTGCCCATTCCTAATATCTATCTTTTATTTAAAGTTTAGATTTTAGTGTCAGTTCTAGGGATGACAATAGATTGAGTTCTGGTCGGATTCCATATCCTCCGTTCCCATATCCATCGGGGATCAGATATCCATACCCATACCCATACCCATTAAAGGATCAGATATCTTCTATACTAATAATTTTTTCTTTC
>JBAMIE010176250.1:0-14078 GCA_037177295.1 Kaempferia parviflora | reverse complement strand
CATATGCTGGAAGATGCTCTCCATGTCACTCTTCTTAAGGTTTGACAAGAACAAGATAGGATCAGCGCCATAAGATGATTGTAACTGTGGTATTGTACTAATTACCAGTGAGTTAGAATAGTAACGATGAAGGGGGCATGCGTATCTTTATTTTCCATTCCCACACACCAGGCGACAGTCGGTGTCGGCTGTAACAGATATTTCCTATTGCCTAGGTGGTGGCGTGAGAGAGGATGGAAGACAAACCTTTTTCTAGGAATCCTTCTAAGAAGGAAAAACATGGAGATTACTTACGTAAATGAATCGTCAATACAGATGCAAGTTCTTGGTTGTTAAGAGTTATTATCTACTAGGAGTTAATATATTTTGTGTACTTCATGGCTGTTAGAGTTATTATCTACTAGGCGTTATTCAATGCTTTTGCGGCGTCCTAGTGGGTGGGGCCATCCACTTCCTCCTCTCTTGTTGCATAAGCTTTTGATGTCTCCTTAATATTTCCACCTCCTTTGACTTCAAGCTTGACAGGAAGGTTGTCGTCCATTGTAACATGATACTCAATCCTATCATCAAGTAATCCAGTGGAGACCATCTATTCACCGAGCTGTCAACATCTTCACTCTAGTTCAAGAAGCCACCATTCATTGTGAGCCCAAATTCTAGATCATGCTTGATGGGGTTACCATCACCCTTCTCGTTCATATAAACCAAAACAAAAAAAATAAGAAAAAGGAGAAAGGGCAGCATTAATTGAAAAATATTGGTTCAAGAAATACAGAAAAAGTACAAAAGGAGGACATATGAGAAAATATTTATGAAAAAAAATTATGGACCTTGAAAAAAGAGATATATCCGAGCAACTTATTTTTCACAATTGGCAAGTTTCTCTCTTTTTTAATCACTGCTAGATTCTACCCCATCATTTTTCACTTAGCTTGTTTGCATAATTTAAGATGAGATAAGTCAATTTTTGTTTCTTCAAACATCTTTCTTCTCTCATAAATTGGTGTTAGTTATTTCCTTTGTCTCTCTTAAGTCTTGATATGTCATCGCTCCTTTGGAGTAAAATGACTGAAAACTAAATCATCGCTCAGGATTTCTCATCTCTTACATTTAGACATTGAAACCCTAATTTTGTTTTTATTTGGAATACTTTTATTGCTAGAACCATAATCTATCACTTTCACTATGCAATCTTTCATAAGTTGTCTTGTTGGCCTTGTAAACTTCAGAATTGTACAATATCTTAAAAATATGCTCAATTTCAGCTTTTGGAGAAATCTCTCATGAAGATTATTATCATCTATAATCCATCTTTCAATTTGGTTGAAGATCATCTTTGTCATATCTGTTTAGTGTTTTTTCATTCCATTTTATTTTTTATTTATTTATTTCGTTTTATATATTTGTAACATGTTGGCATATATACAATATTTATGGTCTATCTTAAAGGAGTGATATAGTTATTAAGATTAGTAGTGTTGTATATGGTTTGGGTTTAGTTCCATGTTAAATATATAGGTTTTTATGTTTGAGTCTTCTCTCTCTGTTTGTCTTATGTGTGTGTGTATAGTGACATAAGGATTTCAATTCCTCTCCTCTCCTCTGCCAACTAAGTTATTCCAACCATTTCCCATGCATCATCCTAGTCTAGTTCTTGTGCTTAAGGTTAGTCAAAGTTTTTAAATACTACCAGCATTCTACAAAAATGTGCACCACGATTAGGATCTGGTGTACAGATGCACTATCCCATAGCAAGACATCATATCCTCTTTTGGGAAAATGTTGGAATAGGTGGTTCCTTCCCGTAGAATCATATTTGAAAGCTTTCTACCTTATATGGCTCAAGAATCTACTTTTTGCTTACATCATGCCTTAATCTTTCCGATGTTAATTGTATTAGATTTGTATAAAAGTTTCTCATTTTTGTGTATTGATTGGTTGTTCCTCTTTTATGAATAATAAAAATTCATCGCAATTTGCCCTCGCAACTTGAAAATACTCATACAAATGGTATGTTGTTTCGAGCCCTAAAGTTTGGATCGTGTAGCAAAATGGTTAAAATTGTTCTTGAACATTTTAAAAATATCTTGTTTGTGCTCATAATGGAATTCTTGCTTTAGCTAGTTATATTTGACATGCAAATATGTGCTCGGTCTTTTCTTTTATCTTATGATAAGTTGATTTTTATTTTTATTTTTTTATTTTTGCAGGTTACTTGTGATTTTTTGTATTATCAACATGTTAAATTATGTTGATAGGGGTGTAATAGCAAGTAATGGTGTAAATGGTAGCCACAGGACCTGCATAAATGGTACATGCAGTTCGGGCACTGGAATTCAGTAAGATTCATGCTACAATATTTGACTGATATTCTTATAGTATATTTTATATTTTTAATTATTACTTTTTGTTAGAGATTTAGCAAAAGGATGCTTGTTTTGACCTTTACTAAATTTTGACATGGTTACTAAAATAAAAAATAATTATTGAAGTACTTGGGCCTTCTTAAAATTAATTGACATCTTCACCAATGGAACATCTTGTGACGGTAGGGCCTTTGATTTTCCAAACAATATTAATATACTGAATGGGAAGATTTATTCAGCAAAATAATGTGGTTGTATATAATTTTGTCAGAAGCAAAAAATTTCTTAATGTTTATGGTGTTAGTATGATTGACACACATTGTTGTTTCTGACATAAAATTATATTAGCATGCTAACCAACATGATGCTAGAATGTAAAGGTTTGTGTTGAGCCACTATAGTTTGAACGAGACTAGATCCTCTAGTCCATTTTTTTTGGACAAGGGGATAGTCCACATGCAATTATGGTCGGATCGCCGCCGTGATTCGGCTGCAATTGGTTGTGATTCCTTCCTGCTTTCACGTTCCCCTCCAGGCTGTAGTTTGGGTCGGGGCACACTGTCGGAGGCCGCCTAGCCGCGCAATTGTATGTGGACCATCCCCTGGTTTACAAAAAAAAGTTGACTAGAGGATCCGGTCTCGGTTTGAACTTCCAATTGGAAGTGAGTTGCTGAACAAAAAAGTGCATAATTTTCGGAGCTTGCATAACTACAATATTATGCTCATTTCTGAGGTCAAAGTAATATACGGAAAGTTGCTGAAACTGCATTGTTGGGATGAGTTTCCACTTTCTTGATCTAGAGTAAACGTAATGCACAATGGTTTCTTATATATGTATTTCTAGATGCTAAATGAATTAAAGTATTTAGGAACTTAAATTGAACAAGCAAGCATGATTGTGGCTCAGCTTCTGTTCTTAGATTAAAACTCAATTTGTTTCCTTTCTGGTTATGTTCTGACTTTCAAAAAAAAAAAAAAAAATCATGCAGAGGGGATTTTAATCTGAACTATTTTGAAGATGGTGTACTTTCATCAGCGTTCATGGTCGGGCTTTTAGTGGCATCTCCCATTTTTGCATCATTAGCAAAGAGGTCAGTGTGTTAGTCAATTAATTTCATTATATCTTCTGTTATTTTGTAAAGGAAATTTCATTATAATAATTGCTGAAGGATGTTATTGTTAATTAGCTTTTTTTTATCGAACCAAAGGATGTGGTTATGTAGCCCTGATTAGAAAGGAAACAAATACAAACTAAGGACTCGATATTAAATAAATGATTTACCACTCCAAAATGGACATGGTTTTCTTTGTTGGACCATGTCTCAAATTGAAAGTTTGAATCTAGTTCTTAAATAGCTTAGTTCCCCGAACATCAATGATGAATTTCTTATTACTTGCATAATGATGTTTATGCAAGTGCTTTATTTCCATACATTTTCATGGTTGATAGAGTTTTGGTGCATTTTATTTTGTTTTGTATTTTTCCTTGTTCTTTGACAAAATCTTGTGTTGGATTATGATATTCTTTTGATCTGTTTTGCAGCCATAATCCTTTTAGATTAATTGGAGTGGGTCTGTCAGTTTGGACTATTTCTACAGCTGGTTGTGGTGGCTCATTTGACTTTTGGTCTATAGCGATATGCCGAATGTGAGTGCTTATTTGGTGTTCCTTGTATTCTTATGGTTTGAATATACTTTTGATTCACAATGTTTAACATCTAACTCATTAATATTTCTTAGGTTGGTTGGTGTTGGTGAGGCTTCTTTCATAAGTCTTGCAGCTCCATTTATAGATGACAATGCTCCTGTTACTCAGGTTTGTTTGCCTGATAACTTAGATGTGGTTGTTCATGTCTTTAATTGACGTATGCTAGTGTTGGGAAGGAAATACCAAAACATGTACACGAGCGAACCTTGACCTAAGTTTGTGTTCCTCTCACTCCCCTCCTAGTTATCCACCAAGAAGAACAAGCTTCAACCTTTGATCAACTAACCCTTGTAATTAAAATCTTTGGTCAACTAACCTTTGTAATTAAAAAAATCTTTATGATTAGTGCCTTTACAAAATTTTTTCTTTGCTTATATTGTAATTTAGCACAACAATTTGCGGATACGTTTGAAATTATGGTTTTCTGTTAATTGTTGGTTGACTGGAACTTATGATCCTTCAGAGGATGTTGTAATATATACAAATGCCATTCTATTGGTGTGAAAGAAGAATCATGCTGATCCCAAGTTTCAATATGTTAGTTTCTGTACACAGTCATGTTAACATCCATCCGAAGATTTAATATGAGACTTTGATCAACTGCTAGGAAAGGACTGATGTGCATATCTATATTGTTAGTTCTCTCAATCTGTGTGAATGAACAAGGCTGGATTGAGCCTAGCCTAACAAGTAAACTGGCTTGATTTTACTGAGGATGTAGGACTGGGGCATAGAAATTGACCACTTATCCAGAAGCTTGAGTTGTTTGGAAAGAGACCATTGTCATTTATATTTTATAGCGCTACCAAATTGTTTGACTGAATAGAAGAATGTAATTTCTTTGCAGTGAATTAAATAATGAGCACATAGTGGTTTCCTAGAGGAACAAAATCCAACCCATTGAGGTGATTGAACTGTTCCGTCTTGTCTTTAAAGGAATAGATTCCAACAATTATCACATGGAAAAGTGATAAAAGTACAAACCTTTGCTTAAACTTAGAATTTATATGATTCTTATAAATTAAAAGTTGTACATGAATACAAGATTTTTTTTCCCCCGCAATTTCTGTGGAATAATTCTGACTTAGTATATGCTTTTGAACTTAAAGCAGTCATGGTCAATAATTATGGAGTAAAGATATCACTTTGGCAGATGTTAGTTTCTATCAGTTTGTGACAGTGTGAAGGGACACCTATTCATGTTGTTCACTAGGCTACTTTTTTACTTAAATAAAGTGGCTTTATGTCACTGTTGACTATATTTCCTCTTCTGGACCTTTTTAGAAGTTGTAACTTGGATAAATTATTGAAAACATTATACTTCCGAAAAGAGTAGGATTTCTGTTAAGCACACCTACAGGTAACAAGTTTAATAGCTTCTTTAATTTTAATGTTACACTTCAAATTCCATGATATGCTATTGTCAATAGTCAACACAATAGAAAAAGATTGAATACCTATTTATGTTTAAAACATGCCTTCATTTAGTTCTTATAAGGTAACATGCAATGTCTAGGGGAACTAAGAACCTTTAAATGGTCATATTTGATGTGTGATCTTCTAAGCATTGCAATAAGTTCAACTTGTGATGAGAGAATGTTTGTTATATCAAAGGTGCATTTAAGGTGTGAATGACAGATTATGGTCCACGTTCAGATGGCCCTTGAGCTTCACCGAGGCATAAATCAATCATAATCCTAATGAACACTTTGAAAATTGGCGAGTAGGTGCATTTGTACCCTGTGACTGATCCTATTAGTTTCATTTTATCAGCTCTTTGAAAAAAATATATATTTTCTAAGAAGTCTTAACTTCACTGGGATGGCACTCCAATGAACAATGGGATTTTAACATATCCATTGGAGTCTTCCTCCATGAATTTCTTCCAATGAATCCTTTCCTTCATTTAGATGTGTGGTTCTTCTTAATCCTTGCTCATCTAAATTCAAGACCTTGAGGGGCCACTATGGTTTGAGCTTTCCTTAGCAACTTGAATGAGATAAACAATCAGCCTGTATAATCTGTGTTTGATATGATTTTTTTATTTCCTCAAGGAGAATCTTATAATAGTGATGCCAGTTGAAATATTTCAATCTTATGAGTTTGATGTGTGTAACTCGGTTTATGCTTGCCTTTGCTCACTCATCAGACTTTTCTCCATGATGGTTAATTTGTTGCTCTATTTTGTACACGGCATCAGAAAACAGCATGGCTTGCAATCTTCTACATGTGTATACCTACAGGAATTGCAATTGGCTATGTATACGGTGGGCTGGTTAGTCTTTTATATATTATTGTATTTATTGATCAACTAATTATTATTACCACTCTTCAAATATTTTATTTAGTTGTGTTAAAGGGAACATGGTCTGTTACCAATTACAGGATTATGTTAGATCTTATTTGTTTTTCTTTTTTATGATAGTTTGTTCTGCTAACAATTTTTTCTAAATGTTTTGTGATAAGTATATAATAACTGATATAATTGATTCACATACCGCTCAGATTTATTCATACAGAAGCAGTAAAAATTAATATACACCCAATGGCAACACTGTACCAGTCTGACAAGTTGTCAAATAGATGTGGAATTTGTATTTAAAAAACCTTGATCTTTTGTTTCTATAGCAGATCTGGCTGTGTGATATCTCAATTATTCCTCAGATTGCCTTCTGAATTGAAACTAGTAGACATTTTTGTTTTTAGAGGGGTTCCTATAAGAAATGAAGTTTCGTTCATCAAATAGGATATATATAATTTTGGTTTTTTCCTTCAATTTTATCAGGTTGGGAACCATCTACATTGGCGAGCTGCATTCTGGGGAGAGTCAATTTTGATGCTTCCATTTGCCATTTTAGGTTTCATCATAAAACCTTTGCAGCTCAAAGGTGCATAATTTTCGTAGTCACTAGCCAGTCTATATTGTTGGCCACATATAATTCTGGAAAGTGTCATTTTCTAAAATTTTTAATCATATAGGTTTTGCCTCATCTAAAACAAAACAAGCAAAGATTAGTGGTGAATCAATGGACCAAGATATGCAACATAGTGGTATGTTTTGTGCATCTATCTTCTAGTGATATACCTGGCTAACCTCTATGCTTTAACATTCTCATAGATATATCTTGTTGGGCTTTGGTCATTAGATTCTTTGATTTCTTGAAGCAATAGTAATACTTTTATTTCAGACCACCAGAATGCTGGAACTGAGATACGAGGCAATGATGGTAGTTTATTTGCAAAAGCACCACAAAAATTCTCATCGTATGTTCTTTGGCTCATTTTTTTACCTCATTGTCTAAAGATTAGAATGTAGAAACATGATTATGTCATTTTTAAAAGTTTCTTTAACCAATGAGGATCCATAAGATTAGCTGCTTGAATTTACTATGATGCACACTTCACCTGTTTGCTAGCTAGCTGATTGTTGCTAAATTTTGGATCAATTTGATACACCGTGCATCGAGTACTTCTACTTGTATTGGTTACTTTAAAAGTGAAGCCACATAGTGATTCATAAAAAGGGAAAAGAAGAGAGACCAAGTTATTTTATAGAGATTTTGCTGTTGCTGCTTGTGGAATTCTTTGATTGTCAATTTTTAAATGGGAAATTTTAACTTCTGCACAATAGGAACAGTGGGATTTTGCTTTCTACGGATAGAAATGCCTTTAAGATTCCTTGTTTTATAAAAAGTGGGATTTTCTTATGCTATAGCATTTTTGGTCCTGCACTAAGGTCCTCACGAAGAGATAAACCCTCAACTAGCATACTTGACTTGGGATATTTGTAGAAATTACAATGTTCTAAGTGGAAAATAACATATACAATAATTACAACAACAAGCTAAGCACCAACAGATAGTCCTCACAAGAGAATGAGATACCGCTAGCTTTATGAAGCTACTTTATAATCAAAGAATTTGTTTTTTTTTTTGGCTATTTTATATTTTAAAAATATTCTTTATTCTAATTGTTATGTTTCTTTATCACTCCAATATAGGTGTAGTGGAGTTGATAGGATTGTGACTCAAGTTTCAAGGTTTTGGGAAGATATGAAAATGCTTCTATCAGAGAAAGTCTATCTAGTAAATGTTCTGGGTAATGGCCTTAACAGATACTGAGCTGATTTTTTTTAATTTACTTTATCCATTCTATGCAAAGTTCTGCCAATCTACTATCTCTGTCTCCTTAACAATGTTATGTGAATTTGATTTCAATCTTAGATCATTGGATAGCTCATAATGTACTAGGCCAATCCAATAAATATCTGTCAAAAATTGTTTCTTTTCATAAAACATAAATGTTAATAACAGACTTAAAGTCTTCAGCTATATATAACCTTCCTGCTACTTTTACTGGGTTGGCATAATCATTAATCATTGCACATTCTCCTGGTCAACTGTAAATCCAATACTTACATTGATTTAACTTGATTAAACTTGTAAAGAAAGGAAAGCATCTTAGTAGAAAAACCTTGGCACAAAGATAAAGTTGCTTCCATGTCACCTCGTTAATGTTGACTCAGGTTATGGAAACTGCTTTCCTTGTGCTCGGATAAGGTTGTATATCGTTCATCTTTCTGGACACCAGAGTCCAGACTAACTTGTGCTTTGGACATGGTCTTACACGCAAAGTTATCCTTTAGGAAAGCTAGTGTGTTTATTATTGTTATTGTTTATGTTGTAGTGAATTCAAGTTTTGGTTATTGTATTATGTGAAGAACTTGTGTTATCGGCCTGCTAATCAAGCTTATGACCCTTTATAGACTTCTTCTAACATGTATTTAATGAAGGGGGTTGCCTTGTGGCTCAAGCAAAGAGCTATTACATTTTCCAGTTGGTGGTAGGCTTATATCATCCATGTAATTCAAAATATCCTCTAGAGAGAAGTGGTTGCCATTCTGCATTCCATGCACGTTGACTACAGGCATTGCGCTGTGTCCTCTGGCCACCTTCCTCTTCATGCACTTATTTATGTATTTTCTATTCCTCTATTTACCGCCCTTCTATTATGTTGCATTGCACATGAAGAATATATGCAAACCTGTAGAATAATAGTTCCATTATGATTGTTTGTAGAATCTGGTGGTGATATTGTGGAACATAGCGATGGCAATTTTATTGTTGATATCAGTAGAATGAACATTCAGTTAGTATCTCTAGGAAAAAATAGAAAGGAGCCAACTAATTGATGTCCTTTTGGTTGTTACACTTCAACTATTAGTTACTCTGATTTACATTTTTCTGATACCTAGCAACCTTGCAATCTGCAGGGTATATTGCTTACAATTTTGTTATTGGAGCTTATTCATACTGGGGGCCCAAAGCTGGTCATGATATCTACAATATGGTAATCTGAATACTGTTTAATTTTTCTGTGTAAATGTTTTTCTGGTTTGAAGATCTCTGTCAAACAAATATCATTGATTGTTTTACCTGACCAACTAGTGATTCTCTGCTACACTTTTATTTTTGTTTCTTGTCTTCTAGTTCTTGACTTGAAACCATGCGCCTACGCCTACTACTTCATTCCAATTTCTCTTTTATTCATCTATATAGTTGTTATACAAGTGTTCATGTTATGAATTGTTTGTTAAATTATCCTCAGAGCAATGCTGATTTGATGTTTGGAGGGATTACTATAGTTTGTGGGATTGTTGGAACTCTAGCTGGTGGATTCATTCTTGACCTAATGAACTCTACTATCTCCAATGCTTTCAAGGTATCCTTATATTTATTAGCACGGTGTTTTCATCTGTATTTGCATGGAGTGCAACCTTTGGTCGACTTGATTAACTGTTGATGAATCTTATTTCTTTGTTTATCACTCCTGAACTTCTGTTTGTTTTCCTTGCCACCACTGAGCCTTGGTTAGTTCCATCATTTTACTTGTTAATTCTGACAAAGTTCTGCATCAAATGTAATAGGCCGGTTTACCTAAATATGCTCTATAATTTGTTTTCACCAAAAGACAACTCAATATTGGATTTTTATTAAAAACACCCTTTTTTATTTCTCCCCTTATTTTATGGTTAATCTGAGATTTGCATGGCGGAAAGTAATTGTAAATCAATAACTAATTGAAGATGCATACGAAGGAATATGCTAGTTCTTCAATCATGTATTATAGTTGCATCTGAATAACTAATTGGTGGCCAGGAAATAACCTGTGTTTCTCTGTCATCATTTATTTTATTATCGTTCAACATCTTATGTTTCTTGTATTTTCGGCTATTTTGAATGAGCTTATGTACTATTAATGTTTATATTTTTCGCCCTTTATGTCTCCTGCATAAATTTGATAGGTATATATGTACCTTGCAGCTTCTATCTGGAGCAACATTTTTGGGGGCTATTTTTTGTTTCAGTGCTTTTTGCTCCAGAAGCCTCTATGGTTTTATAGCCTTCTTTGCGGTTGGAGAAATTCTTGTCTTTGCCACGCAGGTACAAGCTTCTCTCCTTCAAAATCTTTGATTCCCTTTTTCCTGTCAGCATTGTTGACAAGCATGCAGTGATAATTATCCTCTTTGTATATTACTTGTTGAGAGAAAAATAAGGAAAACATAAATGTAATATCATGTTCTTTGAGTGGAAACTATCATGTGTGGTCATTCAGTAAGGTATTTTGGAGATAGAAATGGTGGAATGGAACAGAAAATGGTTGGATGCATGGTTTATATCTCAGTTCTGGTATTGCTTTAAATCCTAACATGGAGTGAAATTTTATCAGTGCCAAATCATTGGTGGCAAAAGGCGAATCGCTCGCCCTCAGCGTCTCCGCTAACCCGTCCCAGGGCCAACACGAAGGAGATAAATCACGGGGGCTACTAGCCCAGACAGTGACTAGTGGGATTTGACCCCCAGACCTCATTGGTGGCAACACCTCGTGCATTAGCCATCAGTTCCTCCCGTAGGGACTTATCAGTGCGGAATCATGTTAACACGATAGGGGGTCAACATCATGTTTTTACATGGCCAGCTATGTTTGTTCAGAGGGGGCAAACTGCAAAGCAGAGGGCCTAGTTATGACTCTGTAAGTTCACTATTTCTAATCCACCAAATGAAATAAGTCTAGTGTAAGTCTGCCAAGCTACTAAGTTAGACCATGTTGTGTTGCTGCTATTAAATTTGAACCATAGGAAACCTTTTTTTTTAATCTTGTCTTCCTCTAAGATAACCTAGTTTGAATTTAGGAACATAGTGGCTCGATACACCAAAAATGGCTCAAAACACTCTTTATTAATGTGAGTCTCCCTCAGATTGAACAACGGTATCATTATTCTGAGGGTGCAAAGAAAAGGCTACTTTACTACTGATTTTCAAATTTCAATAGTCCTTGGTCTCGTGGTGGCTCAACTTAAAACTTAGGTAATTAATAGTTGCAGCCGAATTCAACAGATAATTGTTGGCTTTGCTGTTGATTTAAATAAGGTAAGTGCGCTAACAGAATCTTGAGGTTTAATAGCTGCATTTTAACAACCTTCAAAAATTGGATAGTATCATGTGCATATTGTAGTGTTGTAGGTGTATCGTTTGGGTCAGGTCAAATGAAGTTTTTGAATGACTCCTTGGTTGCTGCTTCTCTCTAACATCCATTCGAGAATAAACTATAAGGGAACTAGAGGATTTCCTTGTCTGATGCTCCTTTGATTTTTGAACCATGGTCCATTTTCCCCTTTAAATATGAGCCTGACAGATGCATAAGATCCTGTGATGTGTTCATTCAGGCACATTTTCCATCAAGGAGGAAATGTGCACATGAAAAAAAGAAAAAAAAATCTAGAGACATAAGTGTTCGATATCTACTGTGCACATGAAACTCTTCTTGGCAAGTTGAATCGTACTAATAATAAGTGTTGTGCTTACCTGTTGATATTCTTAAGTGCAAACGGGTATAAATTCATTTGGCGTATTAGCCCATTTCTTTTTGGTAAGAGCTCCCGGAAGGCAGAGATCAATATTTTAATGTCAAGCCTTTAAAAATTCTTGAATCATGTTGACCATGTCTGCTTTTATGAGACCCCAAGAACTGATAAGAAATTCTCCACCCATACCTTCTGGAATAGGGGATTTAAGTCTGCCTGGATCCCTGACGACTAATTTGATTTCTGTAGTTTGAAAAGAAACCGCCAGAGTAGTGAGATAAGCCTCCTCTAGAACGATATTCTGAGGGTGTCATGTCTCGTATGAGCTAGGCTTGCCACGATGCTAGCTTCGCTCTTCGCGCATGAACTGTGACAATGTTAGAGCAAAATATAGAGAAAAACTAACTAAACTACATGCATACCTATGAATTACTCCACTAATGTTATGTTTATATCTCAGCAACTAACCTAAAGGTCAAAGAAAAAGGAGAGTGAGCACAAAGTGCAAAGTGGGGTTAAGAAAAACGTGTATGAAAATGCAATCAAAGAGATCAACAACATAAGAGATATTTATGTCTTCATATTTTTAAGCACCATTCTATTATATCTCTCTCATCAATCCTCTTTTATCTTTTTCTTAACTACTCTTATCATTCCCTTTATTACATATTTTCAACATTCTACACATTATAGCATTAGTTTATCCGACACCCAACATACCTTATTAGGAGGGTGAACAACAAACAAATACACCCATCAAGGATGTGTCGTATGTGTAAAGATGAACGATTAATAATCCATCTAATACGGACACATCAAATATAAATATACTTGTGAGCGGCCACAATCCACACGAAAAGGATGTATCATATATAAGAGTGAACGACCTGCAATTCACTTGTAACGAAATGCATCGTATGTTTGCACATATACATATATAGATTGCTTGAATGATCACCAATCCACCTAAAAGAGATGTTTTCATGTATACATGGGGAGGCTGACATGCATCATGTGTACGCACATAGAAACTGTAATCCACTCGAAAGGTATCTCACGTAAAAATAGGATGAATGACCCACACTCCATCCCGTGAGGTGCCTCACATAAGAATAGGATAGGGTGAACGACCCATAATCTACCCGTGAGAAAAAATTATCTCAATTTGGTCAAGTTTATGCACTCGCAGAAAGACTCAAAAAGCTTTTTTTAAACTGTGGAGCAAAAAGTTCTATATTTATAGAGTTTATTTATTAATACTTTGACATAAAAAACGGATATTCGGTCGACCGAACAAAGTTAACGGTCGACCGAACCGTGATTGATCGAACCGGCGTAAACCAAACACGATCCGTACAAATTGAAGTATTCGGTCGACCGAACCACTTATACGGTCGACCGAACAACTAATTCTCACCTACCGTCATTACTTTATCGGTCGACCTAACATGTTTTCGGTCGACTGATCACCAACCAACTACCTTGACTTTGACACGCGTCCAAAATTCAATGGATCGGTCGACCGAACCCTAGGATCGGTCGACCGATCAGCCTTTATAAAAGGCGCCCCCGAGACTCAACTCAACTCGTCCCACTCTTCTCTTTCTCTCATCTTCCTTGATTCTGTTCGGACGTTCTTGCTGAAAACACCATGCCTCGGTTAGCATTCTCAACTATCTTCTTAATTTCTTTCAAGTATTTCATTAAGTAGTTCATTAAGATACTATTTTCTTTTATTCATAGTGAAAAACAACGAAAAATTGCACAGAGGGAGGCTAGCTCCTCTAATCCCAGCCAGGATACGAGGTTTTTGACTGAGGACCTTAATCAGTCATACAAAACCAAAACATTTCATGTAATATACACTAGGTGTATTGATATACCTTTCTATCAATCATTCTGTCCAGAAGCCATAGACATCATCCAGCATTACTCACTAGATAATCTTGTCTACTGCCGTCATGCATACAGTCAGATCTTTTGCTCTGAATTTTATCATAATCTGTGTGAGATAAACCCCATTAATTACCAGACCAAGGTCAATTCTAGGGATATGATATTCAATCTAGATATATTTCTTCGATATTTACGGACACGACCTTCCGAAAATCGAATATTTTTCTACCCCACTTTTCCGAAT
>JBAMIE010176241.1:0-14080 GCA_037177295.1 Kaempferia parviflora | reverse complement strand
GTACTGCACCTTGATCATTTATCAGATCAAATAATTATGACTCATAAAACAAGTTGCCCAAACTCATTGGCAGAAGTAAATACAGTTCTTAATCCGATAATGGAAGGAAAAAACTTTCAAAAATATTGAAAACAAAAAAAAAAACTAACAAATCAGAAACAATTGCCAATACTACAATAACAACAACCAAGCCTTATCCCACTAGGTAGGGTCGGCTATATAGATCCTTTTACGCCATTAGGATCTATCCCCTACTATATTATCATCTATACTTAAATAAATTATATCTTGTTTTATTATTGCTAACCAAGTCTTTTTTTATCTTCCTTGTTTGATGTGCACATTTGCTATAGTTTCACATCACCTAACTGGAGCATCTATTGGCCCTCGAAGTACATGCTCATACCATCTTAAACGTGTCTCTCGAGTTTTCCCTCAATAGATGCAACTCCGACTTTCTATCTAATGCTCGCATTTCTTATTCTATCCATCCTCCTATGTCCACACATCCACCTTAAGATCCTTATCTCTGTGACTCACACCTTCTGCTTGTGTAGTGATAGCCCAATATTCAGCTCCGTATAGCATAGCAGTTTAAATGTGATTTTGTAGAACTTTCTTCTAAATTTTAGAGGTACTTTACAATCACACATAAAATACTTGACACTCTTATATAACACATCTCTCTCAATCCCTAAACAATTGTCAATAGTTAGAAAAGATATAACCCTATAGTTGGATGGAAGAGCAATTGAACCCCGGGGTTAATTTGTACACTTGAGTAAGAAGTGGGAATTAATTTGGGATAATACCTCAGGTGCCATCCATCGATAAGTTCCTGTTTCAGCAGTCATAACTCCGGACTCCACTTTGACACGTGCAACACCAAAGTCTGCAACCTTAACCACCTGCCAAATGAACTAGTAAATAAAGTATGATCAAAAGAAGGTAGCTAAGAAAATTTCCACAGGTCAATAGGGTCAATGTTTGATGTTCCACTCATTCAAAGCAAAAGAACTACAAAGAAATGAGATATGTATGCAGACATCAAAAAAGAATACCAATAAAGAGGATACCATACAACATACTAGTTTCAAGGGACATGTGCAAAAATCATCTGGTTCTCACTAGAGTAAACTTATAATCCACGAATAAGCTTTAGATTAGTAAAAGAAGAGTTTAGCCACACTGGTGAACTAAGCAGACCTAGAACAAGATAGAAAATGCTCAATCATCATCGTCTACCTCAGAGAACAAAAAAACATGTTGTACCAGACGTTTTAAAAAAAAAAAATCAAATTGAAAGTCAACTTGCAGAAAGATATATTTTTACAATTCAGCAATAAAAATTATTCAACCATCTAAAAGTATATGCAAGTCATCTGAATGCTATGGAAGTGCTGATGACAGATACATACACTGAGTGAGACCAACTAATAGTTTGCATAATTACCACAAAACACCAAACAAATTAACATAGAATGGAGAACCATAACCAGATTGGCTACAAAACTTCAAAGAGAACCAGAAGATAGATATCCTGGAACCAGAAGATAGATATCCTGAAATTTACTTGCCTCATTCTCATCCATCAGAAGATTGGCAGCCTTCAGGTCTCGGTGAATAATGTTATTTTGATGCAAGTAATTCATTCCCTTGGATATGTCAATTGCTACTCGGAGCAAAGCTGGGAGCTTAAAAATTCCTTTCTGTTTGTGAAGATAGTCATAGACACTACCCCCTGGCATAAATTCTGCAAGAATATACAGAAATAATGAGGGAAAATTTTGAGAAAACATGTCTATATCTTGAAAAAGATAGACATACACAATCAAAGGTTTGCAAGATTTTATTACCTGTAACAATACATAATTTTGGAGGTCTAGTACAAGCTCCAATAAACTGTACCACATTCTTGTGACGAACCTTCCTGGAAAACAAAGAAAAACAAACATTATAGGTGCAGAGTTAGATAAGAAACAAAAGGAGCATAACCTCAAGGGGCTTATTGGTAAGATATTTGTAGCAATCAGCACAGCAGCAAAGTCTAAAACAATTTATGGCAGGGAGAAATAACATGAAGAAATGGCAAAAGGAACATCTTAGAGGAATATCTCATGAAAGATATAAAGACAAACCTGATTGCAAATCAAATCACAAACCACAGCTACAAATGGTTTTAGATTGTACTGCCTCCAAACTATACCATCCAATGACTTCAATGTTGCAACTTCCCAAGGCATAACTTTATGGACACAACTCAGATTGTATCCATTTCTCCTAATTAACAAATTTATGCAACATAATCATTTTATTTTTTACAGGAAGATGAACAGCTACTCCTCAAACGTGCTGGCAAAGAGGGAAACAGAGAGGGCCAACAGAGAGAAAAGAAAGAGACAGAAAAAGATCATGAATGGAAATCTAGACAATGTATTACAAGACCATGAAGGAACTATCATATGAATACAACTTACTAGTAAACATTAAAAATTAAAAAATAAAAAATATAGGAAGCAACTTTAACAAAGAAGAGGATTCTTCAGCATGTATTTCCATATATCTAGAAAATGTAAGGAAGCATTCAAGTTTCGAGGTTATTAAATATTAACTACCCCTGATCCAACATTCTATGCAAGAATTTGTATAAAACATAAGAAAATTAGCAATATATGTCAAAGCACATCCATAATGTAGTTTTGTGCACTATAGAAGATATAATAAGACAAGCATGTCGTGTTTCAGGCTGTCTTAGAAGTTCTGGTGGAGCAATATCCATTTAGGCAATTGGATGCAATAAAAGATTAGTTCTCATTGCTTATATACAAGTTAGATTTCACTGACCGCATGATAAATACTTCCTGGGCAAACTCTCGCTGCATATCTACATTTACACGCTCAGGCTTTAGTACTTTAATTGCCACGTCCTGGCTATGGTAGGTTCCACGATAACTGGAAATGAATAAACTAGTAATTGGCAGGAGAACATAATAAACATCTCATTATCCTACCTATGTCAGTCAACTAGTGAAACTTACAGATCCCCATATGATCCAGATGCAACTTTATTTCCAAACTTGAGAAGCTGAAAATCAATTTCCCACACATCAATTCCATCTGTTGGTATCTGAACATGTTCTGGCAGAGAGTTGCCTTCATGTAGTGGACTCTGTATTTGAAGAGACCATGCTTGAGACTTTGACCAAGTTTGTCTCTGAATAAGAAGAATTGAATAATCTTAAGCGTCACAATCTTATAACAAGATATGAATTACAAAAAGACATCATAGTTAATTAATGCATGAGTTGATATATACTGAAGGATACTGCACAAGTTACAACAAATTGAATAAAATATAGAAAATAGTAACTATTAAATCACATACTCAAACACCACAAACTTTGGTCTCAATTCCAGATGAAAATAGTGAAGGGTTGATCGACAGTATAAACTTATGTCAAAAATGACATAAACATGGATCTTAACAGTCGCATGTGCTGTAAAAATCATCATTCTGAATGACCTAGTGATTAGACAAATAGAGCTTAATGGTGGGACCAGATAATATCTGCAAAACCTACCCTAAATATTTAGGAGACATGGCCAAATATTATTGTTAATTTTATCACATTTGTCTTTCCACTTCTAATCATTAGTCTTCTAAATTCTAATATAAGCACCTAGACAAGAAAGTAATTGGAAAAATCAGACATGATTTGTTTAGTTTAGCTAAGAAAACTTAACAGGAAAAAGGCAGAATCATTAAGTGCCTCATTATGCTCTGTGAAAAAGTACTTTGACTTTGATTCTAACAGAACACTGTCCATAAAAGTGTCTGGCATTTTTAATTCTTCAAATGTAATAGATGAACCCTCTACTTTGAAATAAGCAATGAAATATTGGAGATCTCAAGGATAGCATTGATCCATTTGTAGTTTAGATTTAAACTTGAAGTTTAAACATAGTAGAGATCCTGATGAAATGTACAATTACATTTCAAATCAAGGAAAGGTTTTACAGCCAAATCCAGTAGGAACTATTCAACATCTAGCTATGCTTCTAAACAATTTCAATCTATGGTTTTATTCATTAAAATTTAAAATCTTGTAGTTCTGTTTAATGATATCATAACATACAGTAGCATCTCTTGCAACAGCTTCCATATACTTCAATAATTTCCATTCTTCACGAATTCCCCTTATGCATATTGCAATACATTTTGTCCTACTAATTGCACATACTAAGTACTTGTTTAGTTCTAAGGTAAAATATATAAGGGAAAGAGTATACAAAAAAACAAAGTGTAGATAGAATAAACATAATAGAGGCATAAGAATAAGTCTTCAAGAAGTGTTCAGCTTTGGGGGTTTAAGAGAAGAAATAAGCAAAAATATTAGCTATCATCATAAGCAACTATATCAGTTACGATTTATGAGTTCATGAGAAAACAAAAGTTCATATTAATGGACTCATTGATGATCGACTGATTAAAAGGATTTTTAAGAAGAATAAAGAAAGGATGTTACCCCCATCTTGTGAATTTCCTTCTGTAACAAATCCCTCAGTTGTTCAGTTTCCTGTATATTGAACAGTAAGCAAGTATTAGTAAAACCTAAACTAACACCAACAACTATAAATGCACCCATAAAATGAACAACATCATGGTCCAGTTGTCAGCAACAAGTATAGCAAAAACAGTTTTATGAGCAAATTAAATTGCTTCAAAGTTTAAAATAAAAGAGTGCAAAATGGATGAAACTTCAAATCAATATAGTAGATTGTAGACTGTGAGAAGTTTCCATCTTATAAAGTTAGTGTAAACTTTGATAGCTGTTGTTAATGTTCTGGGTTAAAAACCTACCTTAACTGAAATTAAGGCTTGCTTCCATTCCATATACCTTATCAAAAAAAGTATTATTATTGGATTGCAAAAACACTAGTCATATTTTAGGGGAAAAGAGTACAAATAAAAATTCAACTAATAAAGTTTTTGCAAAAACTACTGGATGACTATTTATAAATAATAAAGATTTGAAATAAAATAAAAAATATATAAGTATAGCAGTCAAACAGTTATAAACTTATTTTTGGTGACTAAATGTGAAAAAGATCATCAGGGTAAACATTGCAGTAAAGTTACAAGAGTTACCTCATAAGGCCAACCCTCAACAACAAAGACATCCAAGGAGTAGCCATCGTTTGTTGAGAATGCATGTGCTTCTTGAATATTAAGGCCAAGCTCACCAAGCAATGAAGTCAGCTGGAATACCAAAAATACATCAATTGACAAAAGTATACTTAAAAATGCAAGCTACATTTCTACGAGATTTCATGATTCCATCATCCTTCGAAATAACTTAAAATGGAAATATCAACAAGTCCATCTTTACTGAAACTGCAAATAGAGATGTGAAATATCATTGAAATACAGCAATGAAAGCACTTAGGATTCCATTCCTCATATACTGCATATTACAAAATTCAGTTTTAGAAATAGTTATTAAGGAAATTATGATTTACACTATTCCCCTCAGGCATCATAAATATGAGTACAGTTTAACAAGAACTTTGAAAAAGGATGTAAACCCCACCCATCACAGCTTGACCGTCCTTGGGAAGTTAGTAAAATTAATTCATATTAAAGAAGATTGTCAAACATGTACAATCCTTGTGCAAAATTTAAAATTTTCCAAGCAATTTCAACAAATGGCGGTAACCAAAAAGAAAAATAAATAAATCTTTGTTCTTGTATTTCAAAAATGATGCATCCTCCAAATATACGCATGGGTAAACAGAATGATATGACATGATACAGTCATACAGAACCTGGGAAAAAGTTACTGACCTAAGAACTTTGGTTCAAGAGTATGAAAAGTTAATCAAGCAATGAATTTCTCATAAATTAATATGTCAGAAGTGATAGCAACAAATAAAATATATTAGTATCTCAAAGAAGGAGCATCCGTTGTATGTTCAAATTTGAAGAAGATAATGTTTAGTACCAAACTCAAAAGCTTTGGTTTGTCATTAGTTGAAAAGGTGATCTCGTGCATTGGCCTGCAACCAAACAAATATGTGGTTCAGTAGAAGAAACATAAGTTGAATGGCAACAAGGACATTAAAAACATCTGACATAATTTCTAACTGCATATTGATACTACTATTAAAAAGGAAACATTTCCTTTGATAGAACACATCAAAATGAGAGGTTACAAACATATATAATTCTGTATTCAATCTGAAAATTTTCTACCAGGAAAAAGGATTCAAGGAATCAATAGATCTTATTTATCTTATTCCAGCAACATAAATAGACTTTCTAGTTGCTATGCCTGTCCTAGTTTTTCCTGATTCAAGGGCATGCCTTTGCAAACACAATCTGGTAAGATCACCTCCTCTGAGATCTCTATCCAAGGTATCTTAGATCTTAGGCTCCATTACAAAGTCTGCAATACATATGAATTAGTAATTGAAGGCTGTCTTTTTCAGCTAACCAACCTCCATCAGTTACAAATCAAAGGTTTAACTTTGATTACTTCTATATATGTATCCCACACTCTTCTAGATTGAATCATTGAAAAGAGAAAGAAAATATATGAGCAATGACTTGGCATTACATCATTAGTTTTTTCACATATCACTAAAAGTTTTATCATGAAAAGACTTTTGTTTTGTTTCTTGCTGATTGAGTGGAGCTAACTCAATCTATTGGCGTTATATTTCTCAAGTGTTTTCTTGACTGAATCAATCAATTAGGTTAGATTCCAAAACATGAAGACCAAATCAAGTATTTTTCATAAGTATGACATTTCTTTCAATATTTTAAACAAAATTGTAGGCAAGAGTTTCCAAAAGTTAACAAGTTTTATTATTTACATTTCTTGTCAAACAATATTTTCAAGAAAGAAATCATTTTGGACACATTAATAAGTATGATGTGATCACCGTTTTTTTCTTTCCCACTTTCTTTTTCTAATATTATTTAATCATTGAGAAAATCATCCTGGTATATATATATATATATATATATAATACTACTACCCCTATGGGTATACTTCACTTGATTGACCCAAAACCATTGGTAAGATATTTCTTTTTAACATAGGAAGGATTTGAACCCTGATCTCCTGATTTGATACGATGCTACAGTTTGTTGGTCAATCACTTCTCCTAAAAGTAAGAGTTGTTAGTAAAGGAACTAATTTTACATTTATAACCTTGATAGAAACTAATTGATCACACTTCAAAATGAACATTAAAATCATACAACAAAGGGCAACACAGAAAAATGTTTTTAAAAAAAACAAGTACATCAGGGTTTCTGTCTATAGAGCAGTCAAATACAATGCAACTAGCATTGTAGTGAATTTAAAGCCTATTGAAATGTTGATAAGAAGTATAATTATCATATATATCCTAAAGAATTTTTAGTATGTTCATTTTGTTTATTTTACAGAAAAAGCTGGAATCATGAGATAGAATTAGCAAAATTACAGGACTAGCACAAAACCTGGGCAAGTGTGCAGAGTTTGCATCACTATCACCATCTTCAACATCTTGCCTGCTGGCTTCAAGAACAAGAGCCCCGAGATTAGGAGAAGAACCAAAGGCAGGAGGAGGATGAACGCTGAGAGAAATATGGGTGAGAAAAATCATTATTAGCATAACATTTGGAACAAGAAAGAGAAAAATACAGCATAACCAATAAAAATTAGAAGACAAGTTAACATGCATAGAGAAAACTTCATCTGCTGGAAAAATTTGAAACAAAGAAATATACCTATGTTTGAAGTAATTGGAAGTTGATTGCCCCTCTCCTATTATCTGTGCAATAGAATTAGAACTATTAGCTTGGTTTCTATCAGGACTAGAAGAAATCTAGAGAAGAATTCAATCAATTTAAACAAACGAATTGACTGAGAACAAATAAACAAAAAAGACTACTCCACATAGAACATATGAAGAGATCTGTCACAAAGTAGAAGCTTGGAAAAGCAATGTTCATTTACAATAAATCAAAATTCATTAAGTTCATTGTGCAGATGTTTAAAAGTTAAAACCCAAGATCAAGATTAAAAATTCTTTCATCATAATACACAATATATATAATATTGTTACAGTTGTGTGACAAAGTTATGCATAAATATGGTCAAAATAACTTCATAATACCAAAGTGAATCATATTTCCCAATGATGCATTTGAGTCGTGCACAAAAAACAGCACAATTTTTCTGTCAAGAGTTTTTTAATCAACACAGTGAAAAATCTTTGGCTCCACATGATTGTCATTTCCTTGGGTAACCAAATTGCAAAAAACATAACCACATGCAAAACTATAAAGACTTTTATAACAAAAATAATTTGTAATTTCATTAAGATATCAGTGACATATATTTTTGACATTTAAAATAATGACTTAATATTTGATGGTCATGCATGAAGACCATAAAAGCATGCTTCAAAATTTGGAACCAGGTTAGGTATCCAGAAGATAGTAAAGTCAAATCTTAAAATAAATAGTTCCCTTCAAACCTCATCAAGGTGACATTGATACCCATAAAAACTAAATATAAAAAATGTAAAACTAGGCAGTAAGAAACTGTTTGTTAAAATTCCCTAAAAGAATTACAGCGTTATTTCGTACATGTCCGACAATATGTCATTATGGGCAGTGAAATATTCACTAAGCTGCAACAAGTTTTTTACTGATCCTAAAGTTAACGAAGTTATCCCACATTACGTCAACAATTTCAAATGCAGAATGGGGTTTAATGACTAATTAACCAAAAAAAACTATTATATCCAGCATCACATTGCTCAAACTGCATAGGAAGGATATCCATTTAATTCAACTTTTCCCAGATGCATGCAATTAATTACAGGAAGTAAATCTGTTTTTGATGCGTAGGATCAAATAGAGGGATATCTCTGATGTCTGGAATGGACCACCATAGGCTCTTCCTCCAATAAATATTAAAAGTGAAATCTTACATACGCATTAAGAGGTAGATATTGAATTGTTTACCTGGACCAAGCGCACGGCAAAGACAGGCCTATTTGCAGGTTCTTCAGCCAGTTCCAGCAACTTTTTATGAGTCAAGACATCTTCTGCTCTCTCCACGTTAACATCCAAGGCATAACTAAGGCGAGGGAAAGAAAAAACCATAGGATCAGGATAGATTCAATGGAAAAATGCTTTACCAAAACTAAGTGCAGTAATAGCTTCAACTCATAGAAATTTACATTTGTAGATCTGTGTCAACAATAGTCAGCAACAAAAGCTACCAAAATTCAGTAATTAACCTGAATTCGAAGGATTGAATTCTCGAACAGCCAGAAAACAGTATTTCTATAAGTAACTCTACTGCCTCGAGAAGGAACAGAGTCAAGAAAAAAAAAAACGCTCGTAAGAAAGCGCATAATGAACGATCTTCCAGAACCCAAATCAGCCAAAAAGCCGGATCAAAATATCAAGTAGTTAATGGCATCGGAACCCAAGAAGGGTAGTGAGAAACGGATCTACCGTGCAGGAAGACGATTGAAGTGGTTCCACAATCCGTCCTCGAAGGACGGCGACTGCACCTCCGGTAATCCGGCCTCCTTCAGGCGGCGGAGGACCTCGTTATACACGTCCAACTTATGGCGCTGCTGCTGCTGCTGGATCAGCTTCTGCCGAGTGTGCACGGGAGACGAATCCGCCGCCGCCCAACTCCCGCAGCTCTCCGTCGCATCCTCCATCGCCATTCAACAATCCAAACCCCAACCGACGGCCGGAAAACCGACGAATGCAAAAATTTATACAGAAATCTTCTCCCAACAACCTGGTTTCAGGCGATCGACGGGAGGCGGTCCCGATCAGCCATGATCCACGTGAGACGAAGCGACAGCACCGTGAAAGGATTGGCTTTAAACAAAAGTAACGGAAGCGGAGAACAGAACGAGAGAGATGCGAATCTTTATATACAGGGTGATGAGCGAGGGTTGAGTGAGGCCATCTTGGAATTTGCAAAAAACCCAAGTGTCCAACAGTTAAACCGCAAGCCTGATTCTTATGCAATCACACCCTTGCATTGCCGTAGTACAAGAATTTGTACATATTAGAAAACTCATACTGGTAAATAGTGAAAGTTATATGCGCTATTTAGTAAATTCCTTTTTTATAAATAAGACCTGATTTTTAACACAATTGCTAATTATTAGAATTTTAGTGTGATCAAAAGTAATGCTTATCCATTTGATTGGTCTAAAAAAGAAGTGTGAGAAATGAGTCAGCATTGTCGCACCTTCCTATCTCCTCATGTTTCCATTTTCGCCCTTCAATATTTACTATTTTAAATTTTCAGATTGATTTTCCTCTAATGACATCAATCAGGAAATATTTTATAAATAATATTTCCAAAAAAATTATTTAACTTGTTTTTAAAAAACAAAATAATAAGAAAGCCAGCTATTAAACGTAATTGAATTAGGCAAGAGGATTAAAAGAAATTGACCCATTTATTATATCAAGTGTAACAATTAGTGCGGTAAATCTAGTAAAAATGTGATTATGCTTAGAAGTCCCTCAAAGTTTGTTATTATATAAAAGTAGTTAAATTATGGGATTAATTCATATTGGACCATTAAGTGCTTAGAAGAGTCGAAGTAGTTTTTTTTTGAGAACATGTGGTAAAAAAAAGATGAATTCGTTTGTTTTCATCAATTCGTCTCAGAGTCAACACGGAGTGGTAAATCACGAGTGCCTAGTGCAAATTGTCAAGACATGGGGGAGTTATATGCTCAGGCACTCCGAGATTCAACCTCTAGACCTCATGTAGCAAGCTTCATGTCTAACTATCGCACCGCTTCGAGAGGACAAAAAATTTAAGTTAAAGAGGCATTCCGAGAATTGAACTTGAGACCTCTCCCACCCTAAGCAAGAATCAACATGTATTCATGTGAAATTGATCCATTATCTCATTATAGTAAAATTGCCGCCCTCTAGTAAATTGACACTATGAGACAATTAGAATCTAATTAATGGTGGTAAAGATGATAACGCTCATTTTAAGTAGCTTTTATAGTCCAGTTATTTTAAATTATACGAAAGAAGATAAATCATAAATGAGTATTAACTCGAACATACAAAGAGAGTAGGAACCTGGATCAGAATCTAACTATTAGATAAACACATGATTGAATTAGCTGAATTCATCGAGATAAAACTAGAGTAATTAAGCCGTAATTAAAATGCATGATGATGGTGTTTAATTAGAATTTTAAGCCTTCGTGTAGTTGTTAGATTGGATATGCCATGGACAGCATTATTCTCGTGCAGGAGGTGGTCCAAGAAACATAGACAGGCAATTGAATATAATAATTTGTATATAAATAATATTATGTCCGACTAGGGGTGTCAAAAATGAATTTGATCCGACAATCCAACCTGAGTCAACTTGAAAAAAAATTAGGTTCGGGTTAGATATTTTCAAGTTCGGGTCGGATTCGGGTCGGGTTCGGGTTAGAGGGTTTTAGATTGAAAGTTTGTTGGTTGGGTTCGGGTCGGGTCGGGTTCGGGTTGACCCAAATTTAAGGGTTAGTTGATTTTTTAGGGTTAAATTTAATTTTATTTTGAAAATTAAGATGTTTTTGTATATATTAATATCAATGTTAGTATAATAGTGATAAAGTGAAAAATTATTAGAAAAATAGTAAAAAAAAATTTGAATTGAATTATATGGGTTATCCGGGTTGGGTTCGGGTTGGTCGGCTTAGTCGGGTTCGAGTTCGGGTTGAGGAGTTTCGGGTTGAGTTCGAGTTTGGATCAGGTTCGGGTTGGGAGTTAAAAAAAAAAAATTCGAACTCGACCCGACCCACCCAAATTGACACCTCTATGTTCGACGCATCTTATATGACCATGAATGAAATCCAATGTCGGCATGCTCGAACATATACCTCCCTCATGTCTTGACCATTTGCACTTGTGGCTAGTAGTCACCCATGATTTACCTCCTCTGTGTTGGCCATGTGATGGGTTACGGGGGCGAGCATATTCACCTTTTACCACGTGAATAAAATCTAGTGTAGATAATTTGATACGGCTAAAATCTAATAAATTTAATTCTCTTTTATCCACTTACAATAATTTTTTTCTCTTTTACTCTTAAATTAAAATAAATAATATTTCTCTCTTATCTCTTAAATTAAAATAAAATTTTCTATTTTCGCTTATTATTACAAACAACAATCACTATACACTGATGCAACAACATAGTAGCTGCTACAATGTTGTAGTAGATGTAGCTGCTACAATGTTGTAGCAGATGTAGCTACTACAACATAATTATATAGTAGCTGTTACAACTATGTTGTAATTATCACAATATTCTAGAAACTATTGCAATGTTGTTACAACTATAGCTACTACAACATAATAGCTACTATAACTATGTAATAGTTACTACAACGTTGTAGCATCACTACTATAATGATGGATAGAATTTTAAATTTGAATTTATTTAATTGTTTGAATTTTTTAGATTTTAAAACTTATTTAGTTGGTTAATAAATTTGATATTACAAATTGAATAGTTTATTTGTCCATTTAAAAGTTTGATAAGAATTATAAATATTTTTCATGAATGATTTATATTTTTTTATTTATAAATATTAATCAGTTAAATACATTAACTTATCTATATAACTTAATAAATTATTCAAATTTATTCTTTATAATTAATATATATTGAGCGAATATATATAAATTGTTATAAAGTAGAACGTCTAATTTACTCGTTAATGTTTGATTACCCAAAGACCATACGATGAAATTTAACAGATTTATAAAATGGATATATTTTTGTAACTTTATTTTTAAACCAAAATTATAGATGCATCTCCCCCTCAAAATGAATAATTTGGGTCAGGAGAATAGCGTCTATATCTATGTTTTTAATAATTATATTAAGGCATTAGTTTTTCTTAATTTAACCGATTAATTTAAAAAATAATCATTTTCATCCTATATAAACTTTTTATTTGTTATCAAAATAAATTTAGAAAACTATAGATAAGTTCTAGCGAGCGGCCTAAAATTATTAGTTTGAACATTCTAAAGTGTCATGTATAAATTTTAAATCCTCAATGCATGAGAATCCATTCTTTTTCCTATAATCATGCCTAAAAAAAGTTTATCTCTATAATTAACGTAACAAAATTTGAACCCCGAGCAATGGAATAATGGATTAACTTGACCTGCACGTAAGGACAGTCCAGACAGTACTCTCATTCACAATGCTCTAACTCCACACAATAGATTGGTGGGATCCAACCTCCCAAGTGAGTCCCACTCATCCCCTTGAGGAGCGAGGGCACTGCCCTTAAGGACAGGATCAAATCAATCTGGAATAATAGTAGAATGCTTCTAACCATTTAAGGATCAATATATAATTTTAATAAATTAATGAATATTTTTTTAATAGATCATTAACTTAAGAATGTAGATAGTAGTAGAGATTACTTTTAAAATAAATCGATATAAATGAAATATTTAGGACCAATTTATAAAAAATAAAATAAAATTTCAACATTTAAATTATTAAAAAGGCAGCCGCTTTGTGGTATGGTTTTTGATAGGGAATTAGCTGAGCAGGCAAGGCCATCAATTCGTGACGTGCTCGGAAGCGTACAGAGTAGGGAGACACGTTTTCTTTCATATATTTTTTAAATTTTTTTGTTATAATAAATGTGATTATTTAAATTACGTGGAGAGTCGGATCGGTTTGGAAATGCGGCTCTTGAGATCGCGAAGGGTCGCCGACAAGCCCTGCGCGTGCCTTGGAATTTTGCTGGCGGCGCGGCGGGCGGCCGGCGCGGGCTCATGCTCGCCTCGTCAATTCAAACGTTGTGGGTGGGGGTGACAATCACCTCGTCAATTCGACGAAGAAATCCTATCCGAATAATATGTCACCGAATAGTTGATTAAATAAAATATATATTAAAATTTAAAAAAAAATTATGATTTTTTTTTAAAGAATTATAATTAAAAAAAAAATAATTAATAATAAAGTATATAGATGTTTAATTTATTTTTTATTATATA